>PVJD01000153.1:0-272306 GCA_004026545.1 Mormoops blainvillei | reverse complement strand
TATTCTCATGCAGTCAGTTGCTATGTTTTTGTGGAAATGATTTCCCCCTCTTTTTCCAGTAGTGACTTCTACGGTGAGTTTCAGTTCTTTTTTTTTCAGATTACCTCTTGGAGACCTTTGTTCATGGATTTATCATTCTTAAGAAATCTGGAGCCCTGGTTGGTGTGGCTCAGTGGATTGAGCGCTGGCCTACGAATAAAAGGGTCACCAGTTCGATTCCCCAGTCAGGGCACATGCCTGGGTTGCAGGCCAGGTCCCCAGTGAGGTTGTGCGAGAGGCAGCCACACATTGATGGTGGTTCTCTCCTTCTCTGTCCCTTCCCCTCTCTCAAGATAAATAAATAAAATCTTAAAAAACCTGGAGTACCCTTGGCATGAAGTAATTGGTAATTTTTTCAGGCATCCATTTTACTTATATGTTCTGTAAGGCCAGAGTTAATTGATTACAGGGCGCTGAAATTTCAGCATGGCTTTACATTATCTACTCATCTTTGTATAGTTAGTAACTCTTGTGAAGTTGTTTAAATCTTGGTTGCTTTATGGAAAATGCTTGGCAATGACGCAAAGAAAGCTGAATGTTAATGCAATGATAGAAGTTAGGAGAAAAGAATAAATATGACCAGGCATGGATTTGGTGTATATATGTGTTTCAGATAACATTTTGCATTTGAATAGACTGAAGACTAGAGTATCAGAATTAACTTGTTTTATTATAGTATCAACAAAACCTCTATGTGTTCCATATGGAAACAGGACAAAAAGATTTATGAAATTGTTTCAACGTGAGAAATTCTGGCTACAGTCATAGTTATTAATGTGTAGCATGTGTAATGTTAAAGCTGGTAGATATCTGTTTACCTGCAAATTGACAGATCTAAGATTTAAATAATTATCTGTCCAGACTGGCTTTCTTTCTGAATGTCATTGTCCAGTTAATCTTAAGCTTGTAGTGTTCTGTGGTTCGTTCTTCTTTCTTTCTCGTCCCTCTGTATTCCATTGGTTCTTAATTTGTTTATTCTGTTGCTTTCCATTCTCATTTCTCCTACCTAAGGTTTTAGCTTATTTCTGATCTTCCTGTCACTTCTTCATCTGTTTTACGCACCACATCCAGATTAATCTCCCTGGAACGCTGCTTGATAATTGTACTTTTCTCCTAAGAGATTTGCATTGGTTCTTCTCCGAGAATCATAAAAATTTTATTGTCCTTAACTTGGTAGTCTTCTGGCATCTGGTTTCATCTTGTGACTTTGACCTTACTCCAGATGCTTTAAAATACAGAGCTTTGGCTGTCTAGAGACAGATTTTCCTGTTAAAGAAATCTGATGGTGTGTTCTTGTTTTTCATTTTGGTTCTGCGGTTGTCCTTGTTGGAAATGTCTTTTTGCATATTCCTTATGTCAAACCAAATTCTTCCCATTCTTTAAAACCCAACTTAAATTCCTACTTTAATAAAATCTGAGCATAGACTGTGTTTAATTCTCTAGTATATTTTAATTACCTTTGTGCATGTTTGTTGAGCTAACTTAATTGTGAGCTTCTAGTAGTTAGAAATTTTATCATATGTGTATTTGTAGTCCTTGTGATGGCTGCCACAGTGCTAGCAACATAGTATGTGCTTAATTTTTTTAATGGCAAGCTAAGAACAATCTTTGGTTTGCTATAATTCTGTGAGATAGTGCTTCTTCTCTTTAGCAATGAATGGGAAGAATGGAGAAAACAAACAAAAAACAAGCATTTCCTCCCAATTTAAAAAATATTTTTACATTGTTTCTTTTTAATTTTCTTGATCTCTGTCCTTTTCTCCCGTTTCTATATACTTTTGAAATTCCAAAAATGTAGCAGTCATAGGGAGTTTGTGGAAGTTCAAGGTAATATATGCAGATACTAGAAAGGTGGTACTTTCAAACCAGCCAAACTGAAATCGATTGCGTTGGAAAGTAGTAGTTAGTTTACGCTTGTTGGAATGGTTTGTGCAGAGGCTGGACAACCACTTGGAAACATGTAGCTGGTATTCAAGCATTGAATGGGCAGATGGGGAATAATTTAGATGACTCTGAAGTCTCTTTCATTCTTGAGATTCTTTGATTGCATACTTAGTCCTCTTTGGTTACGGTAGCAGTTCAGAAACATTTTCATTATTTGTGTTTGAGTAAAAATAATATGTTCCAGTTAAAGATGTGATCCACCTTTTTCCAAAAGTGAAATTCTTCCTCAGAGGATTAAAAATTACGTATACTCTTGGGTAATTCAATAGAACGTGACAAGGTTCTCAGGTTAAATATGAAAGATTGTAAAAATTTTTTCAACAACATCTTTGCTTTTTATATTTTCTTTCATAAGGAAAAAAATCAATAGTTAAATGGGTTAGCTTTCTGTTATAACCTCTGTATTCCTAGAAAAACCTACCCTAAGGTTACTTGGTAGCCTTTGGTTTAATTTAACAATAGATATGTCATAGTGTTGACCTGCTTGTGTTAAACATTTGTTCTTTCTTGGAAATTTTTTTTTCCCTAGGCAGCTAAAATCATGGGCTTCCACTAATTATCATCAATAATCAATAAGCTTTGCTGTGTTCTGTGGCCTCAGCTTGAATTCCTGATAGACCAGATGCAGGGAGAATAGGTTAAAGAAAATTGATAGATACTTTAAATACTTGTCTGTAGCCTTAAAAAATACCGAAAATTACAAGTGTTTATATGGGTGATCACATTGTGTCTATCTTCAGTACTACAATTGGGATACACATGTAAAGGATTATGAGAGGTAGATGATGAAAGGGGCTAAAATACACTCTAGTAGTTTTCTCCTCTTTGACTCTCTGACATAGTATATTTTGGGTGATGTTATGATAAATTTTATTCTTTAAAAGCACATACTAATTTCGTGAAATAAAATGGCTTGCAGTTTGATAGAAGTACAGCATTTCTGTGAGGCATCTCTGCCATCTTAAAAAAATAGACATCTGGAACCTAGAATATTGATAGGCAGTTGAAAATTAATTTTTCTTTTTTTATCCTCACCCAAGGACATTTTTTCATTGCTTTTTAGAGAGAGGAAGGGAGAGAGAGAAACACTGATGCGAGAGAGAAGCATCGATCGGTCACCTTCTGTATGCTTCCATTCCATACTTTCCCAATCCTAATACCTGGACCTAGGATTGTATGTGTCCTGATCAGGGACAGACCTGCAACCATGGCATGTGCCCCAACCGAGAATTGAACTCACAACCCTTCAGTTACAGGATGGCGCTCCTACTGTCTGAGCCACACAGGCCAGGTCAAAACTTAAATTTTACATGACTCATGCAGTGGTGAAAGTTTGTTTTACTTAGAACAGGATCCAATAGTGCATTGCATTGATGATGACATAACTTATGTTTTCCATGAGTGTTCTACAGAGGAGAAAGATGCAATATATAAATTATTAAAATTAATTTTACCTGTTTTGCTTATTTTTTAATGAGGCTACTAGAAAACTTAAATTCAGTATAACTGGCTCAGCTTATCTTTTTGTTGCATAACAGTGCCATAGTTATAGTTATTACGCATCTACCTATAGCAGCCGCAGCCTTCTTTTACTTAATGTTTACATGGTATATCTTCTTTCATGCTTTTGTGTTTAACCTATCTATATCTTTAAATATAAAGAGACTTCTCTTAGACAAGAAGTGCCCACTTGTGGTATACTCTTTCAATATGTAGTTTCAATTTTTTTTTATTTCAGTGACTTTTTAAAAATATTTTTTAGTATTCTTTTTTATTTGAGTTTTCTTTCATGACTTTCTTACTTGTATGTTGGATCTTCATTGCCTAACTCCTATATTTGTCACTTTCTCTTGGATCCCTTTCATTCTTTTTAAAATTTAAATTGAAGTATTTTTTTTCTTTTGCCTCTTTAGTTTTTTTATGTTTGTTTGTTCTCATGTTCTGATTATTTCATACTCATGTCAGAAATATTTTTCTTTTATCTTTAGTTCTTTCTGGAGTGTTTATTTTAATTCTCAGTGTTTCTAATTCCTGACTTAGTGTTCTTTCGTAACTTCACATCTTTTAACTCATTTTACATATTCTTTTATATCTTTTAGCTCATTCTGAGTTAGTATGTTACAGTTTTGATCTGTTTTCTGGGCCTATTCTAGTGTGGTTTCACTGTAGAAATGTTTTGCTTCTTATTCTTTTCTTCGAATATCTTTTGTATGAGATTTGACCCTGATTCTTCTCTGTTGATTATTTTTATGGGACAACAATTTTCTATTACTTTTAAAAAGAATTAAACTTAAAGATAGCTTTTTTAACTTCATAGACCTCTCTCTTCAGTTATTTTCATGTAAGATTTAAAAATAAGGTCACCTGTTTTGAGATTTTCATGCTCCATTTTATTCTCCCACTTTTATCTGGACTTTCTCTTCCTTTTTCTCCATTATTCCTGACCTCAACTTTTAATCATTTCAGGGTAGGCTTTCCTCAATGGCTAACTTGTGAGAGTTCATAGGGACTAGATTGTTTCATTTTGGACCACCTTACTTGCTATTGTATTGGATAAAAAATCATTTCAGTTTCATGTAGTTTCTTCAGATTTGTTCATTGTGATTTCCAGTTTCTCTTTTAGCATTCTGTTCTCAGATTCACTGGATTCCCTATAAGGCATCATGGGAGGTCCAGTGGTCATTAGGGTCCTGTCCCTAACTGATGGCATTTTGGAATTTGGAGGTACTCAGTTGCTAAGTTTTGTAGTAAATATTGTTCAGGGGATTTTGGTTTTTCTATCTAGTTACTCTTTTCTTTTTTCCACTTGAGGAGCTCCTGAGAACCTCAAAAATTGTCACCACTATTACAGAATTCCAAAGACAAGCAATATTTAATAAAATGAAGTGCCAGTTAAAAAAGCTAATTTGGAGA
Source organism: Mormoops blainvillei (assembly GCA_004026545.1). NCBI lineage: Eukaryota > Metazoa > Chordata > Mammalia > Chiroptera > Mormoopidae > Mormoops > Mormoops blainvillei. Next base: position 267,410 of record PVJD01000153.1, on the reverse strand, counting down.
GCTCCACGATTTAACTACATTTGACCTGTATGTGTTAGAATATTGTTTAGTTCTCAAGGTTTTGACCCTTAGATAAATTTTCATAGTGCCTTATAGAACCAGGCACACAATAAGCTTTCAGTACATAATTCATAATACACATTTATTCAAGAAAACACAAGGTCAAGCAACTATTTTCTTATTTTGTGAGAAGAGTGCTCATTATAATTCCAGCAAGCTGACGAACCTTCTCAAATCATGTCTCATGTACATAACTTTTAAAGTTGATTGATCTTCAATTTATACTAACTCCTTGCCAGGATCATTAAGTGCGTCCTCAAAGAAGAACAGAGCAAGCAGGCAGCTTACAGTGTTGGGTTATGTATTGTCGATGCTTGCAGAGTAAGGTGAAGAAAGAAATGTGAGACTGTCTATAACAAAATTTAAAGTTTAGCAAAGAAGTTTGCCTTTTTAAGCAATCCTTTTTGACCATATAAAAGTCACATTTTGAGTTTTAATGTGCAAGATTGTGCCATATATTTTCTGCTTTCTCTTGATTTATTAACTCTTTTTAAGGTTAAACTTTTAAAAAGGTTAGTAATAGTATTTAGAATTCACCTTTTCTAATGATTGTAGTTCTTGGGTCAAAACAGTGAAAAGGATGGTAAGATACTACTTAGTAGAAATTTTTCATTACTTTAACTCTGTTAATTTTATATATTGCCTAATAAGGTAGATCAGAAAGAGCTTAACTAAAGGAATAATAAATTATTTGAAGATAAAGGCTTACATATTCCCATATAGAGTGTTATATTTAGTAGGAAATTGTTGTGTGGCAGTGAATGAATATTAGTGTAAATGGATTACATGGAAACAATTATTATTAATATCATTGCACATAATATTTTAAAGGCATAGTCACTTTTCTTCCTTGCTTTTTATGAGTACAATAATGATAGAGGATAACAGGCATAGTCAAAACATGGGTCAGGGACTCTAGACCTGGATTTTGGTTTTGGCTTTGTTAACTAAGTGGGGTATGATCTTCAGCAAGTTATTACTTTGTGACTCATTATTATTATTTTTAAATATCAGCCTCTAGTGATATGGTAAGTTTAAGCATTTTTAAAATGTTTTAATACTACTTTTATAGTGTCTTTTACTTGTTAGGTGTTTCTAAAAGCCTACTGTAGTTATGCGGAGAGTGTTTTAGGTAGAAAGATGAAGAAGCACGTATTTGAGAAAGTAAGGTAGTGTTCTATGGCCAGAGCATTGGTTGCAGTTTTGTGTGTCGTGGGAGGCAAAGGTGAAAGTTGCAGCCAGGGGCTGGTATGGTCTTAATCCTGAGTGATAGGGAGTGGGAAAAAGGACACAGCAGGGATCTCTTAAAATGTTCAAAGTTGAAGAGTGACATGTAATGTTATGGGGCTCCTTTAAGAACATGAATCTGATGGACTTGTTCTTCAGTGGCTCACTGGGTGACTAGATCTTGAACAATGGTACTGGCAATGGGATAGATTATAGGGGGAAGCCTACAAGAAATATTGAAGAGTTAAAATCACTAGGACTCTGACAGAGGGAAGAGTCCAGGACGACTCCTGAGCTGGACCTTAAGCACCTGGGATGAAAGTAATGGTTTGTTCCTAGACTTCTAGTGGTAAGAATTTCATAGTAAGTACAGATGAAAAAGACTGTGATGTGAAACTTTTTCAGCTTTGTCTTTAATTTTATCGCTTAAGAAAAAAAGAATGCATTCTTTGAATTTTGTAGCAAATGCTGTAGCAGATAATCAGGATCTGATTATCAAATATCTAGATACTATGAAAAATGTGAAAATTGGTAGCTCTTAATTCCACATCATTATTTAAAATTTTTAATTTTTAATTGTGTGGTTAACCTAACTTTGTTCTCAAAAAGAACAATTAAAACAGAAAGAGAACTTCCCTAAAACACAAGTTTATGAAAACTGAAGGAATGGACTCTGTATTAAATATTTCCAAAGAGTTCCTGAGACCAAAAATGGTGGCCCTTCTTTTCCAGCAGCTGGAATCCAAAAGATCTTGAAACCAGTCCTGAAAAGCTTGCTCCTATGCAAGAAATCCTGGTGGCTTTTGAGAGGAAGATAGAGAACTATTCTGGAAAATTTCAAGTGGTAGTAGAGGTGAGTCACTGACATGAAGAATTTATTCAGGGACTACAAATTCATTTCTCCTTTTAAGTTGAGGTTTTCCTTTTTAAATACACATTCAGCTAAGGTAGTTTTGAAATCTTAGTCCTCGTGTTCTAAAATTTTTTGTGAATGGAAAGAAGTAGAGTAAGTGGTATTCCCTCTTCTACACAAAAACAAACACACTGAAACTTTAAGAAGCAAAAAACAAATAACATTGAATTTTCAGTGATGTAATCTTCAGCAACAGTAGTGTTTCTTTAAGATGATGATGATACTGGGAAAAAACATGGTAAATAAATGCCGTACTTATACTTTGAATGTATTATTACTGTAAGATATACTTGGGTGAGATTTATAAAAATGTACTAATTTGATTTGATTCATAATCTTTTTTATGATCAGAAGACAGCTCTTCTAGGAGGAGCGGAGAATACCAGTGAGGAGGGTCTCCCTTCTCTGGACATCCTGGCTAAGTTCCCTCCAAACAGTATTTTGTTCAGAAACAATGCAGGATTGATACAACTTTCCTCTAATTTTTTTAGGGAATGGGAAATATATGGTATAAACTTCCAAGGGTACAAAAGATGTAAAGTGAATAGCCTCCCTCCCATTTCTGTCCCTCAGTCATCCAGTTTCCCTTAGTAGGAAAACTTATTTATCAGTTTCTTCTATATTCTTACCAAAATATTTTATGGATATTCAGACATGCAGGTGGTACACATTTTTAGTTGTTTTCCTATCTTTACACACTACTCTTTAGACCTGAATGTAAGGTTCTTTTCCCCCATCCATACCTCAGAAAACTGGGTAGAAGAGTATTAATTTACATGGTTTTACCTTTCGTCCTCCAGATTTAATACAGGCATGTAGCATCCTTCCATTATAAACTAATATGTAAGATTCTATTAATTATTTTAATGTTTTGTAATTTTGCCTTTGTGACTTAAGATTGCTGCATTATAACCTAATCATCTGCAACAATGCAATTGGTAATCTCAGTTCTCTGTGTTGTAGCTGCTATTAGTCTTTCCACTTATTTCATGTTTTAAAAACACTAGTCACCCTGAAGGGCAAATCTGTACAGACATAAAATTTGAAAACTATGCATATAGCTTCTGAAATTGTACATTCGTATGCATTTTAGTTTAAAAAACAGTAACCAGGTACATATTAGTATCTGAAGGAGAAAGTACAGGAAGCATTGTGGGAACAGATAGAAAGTAGGTACTGAGATAAAGGGGAGGATGTGTAAAGGTGAAGGAGAAGGGAGGCCCAAGGAGCATTAGTTCTTAAAAATAGCCACTCAGCTGGACTGAACTATATTTGGCTTTCGTTGGAGTACGACAAATCCATAACCTGAAGCACTTATATCACTTAGTTGGATTTCACAAAGAATTCTGCTTTCCAAGATTTTTGAAGAGTAAAGAAAAAAATGATGTTTTATTCTCAGGAGAATGAATCATTAACTAGAAATACCAGGTGGCTTATCGTCATTTCCTCATATTGACAATTATCTAAATTAGGGCACCTTTTATATCTGTTTCTGTTACCTTTTATCTTCACATTCATTTCACAGCCCTCCCTCCCCCACCCCTACCCTCTGTAAAACTGTTTATGTATGTGGCTTACTTACCATTTGTCCCCCCACTGGAGATGCCCCATTAACATAAAAATGATTTTTAAAAGAACTTATACAGCACTGTTACATAAAAATAAAATTTCCTGTTTCATTCATTGTAACTACTGATTGATTCTACCTATTTTTATCTGTTTCCACTTTTATATTAATTGTAATTGTTTAGTTATATTTTGTATGTTTTGTTTATTAAATTACACAATTCCAATAAATACATGCCAATTAAAACCTTAAATTGACAGTCCCAGTTTTCTTCAGTGTCCGTAAAACATTAAAAACTTAGAACTCTTAGAGTATAGGTTTTATTGTTTTTAGAACACAAACTATAATTGGGTATGATTGTATTTTCTACTTAGAAAGTTTCACAAATAGAAATGCTTCATCCACGTTAGATTGTGATGATAATATATCAGCCATAAGATGCTTTTCAGCATTTCAGTTTAAATAGTATTTTTTGAAGTTGAGTCTCAAATGATTTGTGAGGCTTTGGGCAAGTGTTGTTACATGTATTGGATTATGTGGAGAAACTAAAAACACATAGATTATCAATTGACAGGGGCAAAATACTTCTCAGTAGTAGGTTTTGGGATTCTTAAATGTGATTTATTATACCATTTCCAGGTGAAGCCTGCCTTTGCAGTTTTAATGGTGGTAATTTTGAAGTTGGTTCGTTCAAAGAATACAATGTAAAATTCATCTTTGTAGGAACATATAAAATAGGACAGATTGGATTTAATAGGAATAGTGAATAATAATTTTAAAATATGCTCTCCCTAAATGGCAGTTAATTTAAAAGAAGTATATGCCCTTTTTCATCGCTGCCCCCCATCCCCTTCCTTTTTGCAACCAGTCTGTACATCCCAGCTCTGGAGAACGGAATTGTAAGTGCCACAGAATAAGCAACTAAAATTCAGTGCATTTTTCTAAATCATTTTCAGTGAGAGAACCTAAAAGAGAAAGAATTATGTTTTAATAACAGGAATGATGCTTTAATAATGGAGGCAACACTTACAGTATTCTTTTTTATGTTGACATTTCCTGGATACTTCTTTTGACTAGTTGGTGCATGGAACTGAGGGAACTTGATCCTGGTCTCAACCCAGTAACTAATTCATTGTATTACTCAGTAGAGAAATCATACAGCCTCTTTCTGCTTCACTTTCCTCATCTGTAAAGTGAAAGTTGAGCCTCTAAAGCAAAGAGCCTGGTGTTTCTAAGCCCTGTAGGACATAGTTCCCAGTTTTATTAGATGTAGCCTGAGATATCTAAACTACTGATGGCTGATTGTTGGTTCTATCGAATTAAATACTCATGGAGGCTAATGATCTTGGGTCTGTTACTTCACACCTTATGGCTTCAGTTTACTTCCCTGTTAAATTAGGGTAGTAATGCCAAAATTGTGGGGTTTTTTTGAAATTTAAAATGCCATATATGTATATGCAGTCTATGTCATATTGTACATGCAGTTTATAATAAATTACTCATATTTAAAAATAAAGTCTTGATGCTAATGTTTACCATTGTAATTATTAGGCTGTAGCTGTTCTCATTATTTTTCTTCTGATTACCAGATAATAGAATAAATTTTCATCAGTGTTCTGTGGAACCCTTACTCAGTGTTTTGAAACTTTGTGAACAGCTAGTTTATACCATATTCCTATAACATCCTCAAAACTCCTACTCCTCTTGTTTATTTTTCCCCTATTTCTCATCATCTTCAAATTGCTTAACCTTTTATCTCTCCTGATCTTCTCATTGCTGACCTTCCTTCTACCATACTCTATTCTACTTTTTAGAAATTATCTGAGCTTACCAATATCTTCCTTCTTACAAAATGATCTTTCTGCACCAGCGATGTCATTGAATCCTTGTCTCTCCAAGCTAGCATGCACCCGTGCACCTGCACCCAGTCCATTTTTTGTAGTGGTCTCTAGTAGAAATGATTCATTATTTCACACCCAGATTTTTATACCTCCTTTTTCTGTTTTCCTAATTGTGATGGATAGCATCTCTCGTACATCATTAAATAGTTTTGGTATAATGTACATGTATACCTTGTTCTTAATTTTTTTGCTAAAATAAATTATAATGACCTACATTAAAGAGAATATTTTATATAAAATGTGTATAGTCATATTAATTGAATAAGATATTGCCGATTGTAAGATACATCTCCATTTATGGACTAATGAGAAAAAATTATTCATTATAATATACCATTAATTGTAAGATGTATTACTATTTCATAAATGTTAAAATGTGAAGGAAAATGTAGCCAGTCAGTGAGATACGCATATACAGTCGATAATGTTTTTAGTCTTATTAAATTTTTTGTTAAAATTTCCATGTATTCTTGTTTGCTTGATAGAAACTTTAAATTTGTTTTACTTTCATAATTTCTGTGAGTTGTAGCTAAGTTACTTTTTGCTTCATTGCAGATATGTGCAAACTAAGATTTTTTTTTCTTGGTCTCATTCTTTCCAAATGTTTAATTCTTTTATGATTGTGTAACTTGATAATCTCTACTTACAAAATTCCACTATGGCAGAAAGGTACAGCATCATTTGAATATTTGAGATAGAAAACATATTTTCTTTTTTCAGCAAGGGTAAGCTCTATTGAAAGTTTTTCAGCTCTTCTCCTACCACACAGAATTACATATTAGCTCTATTCATATGCCAAATTCATGCTAGTGATGATGTAATAGAGTCCTCTGACCTTGTACTGTCAGTTCACCTTCTGTAAACTTTTCATCTCATGTATTTTTTAAAAAATTTACTTTATAGTTGACATGGAATATTTTATTAGCATATGATACACTTTTGAAGCGTGGGGATTTTGCCTTAGCTTATGTTTTTATTTTTTTTCTCTAGGGCTAAATAACAACAAAAAAAACCCTTTAATTCTTTCTCGGTTTACTATTACCTTATATTTCCCAGCCCCCTATTCACTTTATCGTTGTCTCTAGAAGAATGACTTAGAAATCTCATTTACTTTGAGAGAATACTTATGTTGAGGTAGAGTGGAGCAGACGTTCATAAGTGAGTATGTGTTAGTAACTTACATACCTTAAAACTCTCAGTTGTGAGTAAAGTCACTCATTTTTTATTTGGGGGAAGATAAGCTCTATGTACCCTTGAGGGCTACAACTCAAGGTTGACATCCAGTAATCTGTTAAACCTGGATTGTCTTCCTGGGGGATGTGTGGGTGTTTGTCCAGGAAATCAGAAAATAAAAGGAATTATAAAAACTGATTTTTCTGCCAATTAAAACATTTTAAGGAACTCAAGCTCTATGTAAATGATATAATAATAGAATGATGTTTTGTTTGTAAATGTTTATTTAATGTCTTATGTAATGGACTATCCAGAATGTGCTGTTTGGGTAGTCTTTACTCATAATGATACTGAAACACAATTAAACTGATTGAAATGATCATCAGATACTCTTGGGGTTTATAGATTTTAGGAAGGAAGCTTATGAACTCCTAAACTTGTATGTAAAATTTGGCCTTGGGCACTGTTTTTAGGGGGGGGGGTTCCTGGGTTTTTTTGTTGTTGTTTGTTTGTTTGTTTTTTGGAGCAGAGCCATAGCTTTCAGCATAATCTCAAAGAAGTTAATAACCCCAAAGAAATTAATCCACTTCTATAGAGTTTTAGGTCAGCACTATTTCATTTTTGTCTCCTCTCCATACTGATAATGATTGTAAATCGTGAAACCCTAGAGTATTTTGTTCAAAACAAAGAAAATTTGATCCTGAGTTATTACTCTGAAAAAGGCAGCATTATTCAAGTGTTATATTGAAAATAATAATAACGCTGCCCATGAACTACCCTGGGAATTCACTTTTAGGAAGTAGTGAGCATAAATGAAGGTGATATTACTTGTATGCACAGAAAAAGACATTAGAAAACTGTGGATCCATGTATATTGAAAAAAATGTGAAGGATTAAAAATATGCTTTCATTTTGAACTTGAGCCATAATTGTGATTTAAATTATTTTTCTAAAGAGTATATACTTTATCCAGAAGGTATCCAGCCATGTAATATGAAAAATAGAGATATTTCTTGAAGAAGATACAAAATAAAAGAAACATTGACATAGGACAATGATGCCTCCTCAGTCCCCTTCAAAGTAGGCGCCTTCAGAACTCACACAGTTCTCCCAGTCACCATCAACTGCCCAGTTGTATTTTCCTGAATTTTATCGATGGTCTGAAATCTTTTCCCTTTCAAAGATGAGTTTAGTTTTGAGAAAAGCCAGAAGATGCAGACTACCAAATCTGGACTGTAGGGAGGCTGAATCACCTGGGTGATTTGATGTTTTGCCAAAAATCTACACAAGACATGATGCATGAACGGGTATGTTGTGCTGATGAAGCTGCCAACCACTAGTTGCCTGTAGCTGAGGCTTAGTTTCCACAAAGGAATGTTCAAGTTTAACAGAAAATTTGATACAGATTCATTGTTCTACTCTCTCAGAAATTTTAAATGCAACAGTTACACAGTACTCATGTTCACTCAATGGCGTCTACTGTGACCCATCCCTGACTAGTACAGTGAAATTGTCATTGTTCACACATGCACATTCCAATCCACTCTTTTTTTGCTGCCAGGTTGCATTGATGTCATGCAAACCATTCTCATTGTATTGACAGTGGCTGAACTTTTTCTGGACAGACCTTGTCATATGTATTTGGAAATAATAAATGTTTCCTGGTATTTGTATATATGTATGTGTATGTAGGAATTACTTTTTAATGTTCATGTGAATAGTGAAAATACTGTTTTTTTAATTATAGTGCATGCAAGATATGGGAAATACTAAAGCAAGACTACTTTATGAAGCCAATCTTCCAGACAACTTTCGAAGACCACAGACAGATCAGTATCCTTTAATATTTATGTATTATGGGTTTGTAAAGAATTAACTCATTTTTACAGTTTATATTTTAATTGTTTAGGAATATATGAACTTTATCATACTGTTGTTCATTAGAGATAGAACTTGATTTGCCCTGAGTTGTGCTTTGTATGTAGTAAATTTTTGATAGGAATTTGGTAATACATGATCTATGTATTATTTTTTTATGTAATTATTATTAAGTATAAAATTATGACTAATTTTTTTTGATCTTCAACTCTTGATTGGAGAGTTTACTGGAGATTTGATTTGTGAGCATCTTGAGTCTTTAAAAAAAATCTTTTCCAAAGGGATTTTCTTTGATCACCTTTATATAGTAATTATAATTATGTGAAGCATTTTGATATGTCTGCATTTAAAAGGCAAATTACATATTTAGTGGAAGTGCTGAATTAATTTATTCTAATTACTACTAACGGTCCATCTTTACATAGGTTGCACAATTGTGTTTACAGATATGCTCTAATGAATGAATAGAATATTTCCTCAGGCATTTTAGTTAGGATGTTTTTTACATTTGTTAAAGATAAACATTTGATCCTATAGGATTTTTCAAACTCATATTGAAGTTTGAGAAAGCAGCTCATCAAAATTGCACTATTCTGTAAATAAGATTATCTAATTCATTGTAACTATTTGTGATTCTGTCCAAAAGTAATCTTTGCAGTTTTGATACTAAAATGTAGTTTCTTAAAGATCAGTTATATGTTACCTATTTGTATATTAAAACAACTTGTGTGGTCAGAGAAAAAGGTGATCTTTTATATGAGATACAGGCCATTATACAATATATATTTCACATTTATATAGAAACCTTTTCAGTTATAGTAAAAAAGTTAGTATTTGTTTTTGACCTGTTCTGTTTTTGCCTACCCACTTCCTTCCCACAAATTTAGTGATTTGGTATCGAAGGCTATTTTTATTGTATCATGATACTAGGGTAAGAGTGGCAGGTACATTTCAGGCAAAAAAAATTGTATGAGGAGAAGTATTAAGGTGTGAGGAAACATGACATTTTAAGATTTTGATGTGACAAGATTTAAATTTTATGGGGTATGAGGCAGTAGAAGTTATTTTCCAAATTACAAAGGGTTTTTAATAACTAAATGGAACAGTTTGGACCTCATTTCATTGGCCCAAAGAGTTGAAGGGCTTGAAAAGCCTTGAAGGGGTTAGAAGCAGGAGAAGCACTGGAAACATTAACTCCTCCACAGGGAAGACTAGTGGAAGGAGATCTTGGGGTCAGAGAGAGCATGTAGAATACTGGTATAGCCCTAAAGTGAGCAATAATGAAGATCTAAAATAAATGGTGGCATTGAGAATGGACAGCAGGAAATTGGAAAGATCAGAAATTTAGGAAAGCAGGAGCAGTCAAATTACGTTTAGATTGGCTTTGTTTCTTAGAAAACCACTGAGCTGACCCCAGATTTTCTAACTTGGCTGAGGTTCTGTGGAATTCAGTGGAGAGAAGGAATTTAATACCAAATGAAAGTTTAAGAGTTAGAAATGAAAGATAATGAACCATCCTTCATTACTTAGGCAGGTTGAGGTATCTGTTGGACACATACATAGAGATACCCATTTAATAGTTGGAAACATGAATCTGCACCCAGAAAAAAGAAGGATGCTTATTTGATTTTTCAAACTAAATGTGACTATTTCTAAAGCATTTACAAATTACGATCATATTTATATGAGGTGTTGACCTCTGTTCACAAAAAGATCTAATGGTCAGAAACTACTTAAAGAGGGATTTTGTCTAAACAAATTTGAAATAGATAACCACTAATGATAACAGTATATAAGATAATACCTCCTGGACTCTGAGACTGGCCCGTATATCTGATGTAATGCTATAGCCTTAAAAAATTTTTTTAACCTTAGTTAATAGCAATAACACTTTTATCCCTTTGTTTAATTATGAAACACTATGACTTGGAGGTTGCATTAGGGAGACTAGTAAGAAAACTGTCGCCTTTATTTAATGAATCATTCTAAAGCTCAGTGCTCTTTTAAAAAGCCTAACATTTCTAGCTATATTTAAGATTGTAAAACTGAGTAAAACTCACATAATGTGGGACCTCACAGCATTCTTTACAAAATTTTTTCACTTCGCAAAAGCTTTACAATTACAAAAGTTATGCAAAAGCTGCTGTAAAAGTATAATTTCTCATGTGGGATGTGGTTAATTATGGGCTGCATTATTAGTGCATGACAAACGATAAAGCTTTACATTATTAGGATATTTCATCTTATCTAAAACTTTAATTACCTCAGTTCCATGAGATCTTTTGTTCAGCAAAGCTAATCAAGAGTTCTCCTTTGAGTTTTTGAAAGCTTTATTGCTGTCAGTGGTATGTCTCTAGAACTAGAAGATTTTCTTGGGAGTAGATATTAATTTAATTGTCTTTTAAATGGTATCTTTAAAGAAAGGAAAAAGGTCTTAAAATACAGATAAATATGTGTTGAAAGATAAAATACATAGAAACGTTAAAAATTTCTAGGATTGTATAGTACCGTTTGTTAGTTTTAGGATGGGGACAGTTATGGGTTGTGTACTGAGTGTTTTGTAACTATAGGCATGGGGAAGATTCTGGGGTATTTTGTTGTTTGTTTACTAGATCCCAAATCAACCACTTAAAGTTGATGTTAATACTTGCCTTACCTTGATTCCCTGAAAATATTACTATTCTGTTTCTATTTTTCTGATTGTATTCTTTCTTTTTTTGGTTATATACATCAATTTAACTGAATTGAATGTCTCAAACGACACCTGGAGTTTGGAAAATGAAAATAAGTATTTCCTGATTTCCAAATTCATTGGATTGTTTGTTGTTTCTCATTTGCTGATCTATTTAAACTTGTCACATGCAAGCTGTCTTAGCCCTTAACACAGTAATTGTTGTCCATTTCCTCCCTCTACCATGGCCTCTATATTTTAAAATATTGTTAAAAATTCATTAATAATAACAGCTAAAAATTCAGTAACACTCACTGTGTGCCCTGCACTCTTCTCAGTTCTTCATATACACTAGATTATTTATATACATTAACTTATTTAATTCTCACAATAATCCAGTGAGATGAGTTTTAGTGCTATCTCCATTTTAAATGTGAGGAAGCTGAGGTGCAAATTTATATAAAAATAAAAGCTAAATTCACTTACTGATTGCTTACTGTTTGTTAGGTAGGTTCTGTGCTAAGTGCTTTATATGCATTATTCCCCAAACTCAGTAACTTTATGAGATGAGTATGATTTTTTTTTTTAACATATCTAGGTATGAGTTCAGTAGATTAGCTAACTTCAAGACCATAATAACTGCCAATTAGATAGCAAGTGCCTACTGCTACCAGAAATGAGGATATACATTGGAGACCACCTTCTTTGGGAATTAGTTTCCCTTGAAAATCTATCAAATTGTTTATACAGTTTGCAATTATCCCTCTTATCCACAGTTTCACATTCTGCAGTTTCATGTTACCCAAGGTCAGCTGTGGTCCAAAATACTAAATGGAAAATTTCAGATACTTAGAGAGAGAGAGGGATATACCTTTTATCACAATATATTTTTCTAATTGTTCTATTATTAGTTATTGTTGTTAATCTCTGTGCCTAATTTATAAGTTAAACTTTATAGTAGGTATGTATATATGTATATATAGGAAAAAATATATCTAGGGTTCAGTGCAATCTGCAGCTTCAGGCATTCACTTGGGGTCTTGGAACGCATTCCCTTTGGATAAGCAGGGACTGCTATAATGACAGTTTGCAGAGGCAGATCTCTCTGTCAGTGCAGGCTGGCTGGCTGTCCTCTGTCCTCTAGTGTTGGAATAGAATTCAGGAATCAGTAACTACAGGCCCATGAGCCAGCTCCTGATTTTATAATTAAATTTGTTAGATTATAGCCATGCCCATCCATTTAGGAATTTTCATTGGCTGCAAAGGCAGAGTTGACTGGCTGCAAAATAGACTAATTATCCTACAAAGCCTAAAATGTGTACTCTCTAGCCCTTTGAGAAAAAGTTTGCTGATCCCTGGAGTAAAATGTTGTTTCTTTAGGTGAATTAACAATGAAGAATTGGTTTGCATTTGGGACCTTGTGCAAAAATATATAAGGACCACGTGATACATTCTTGCTGTAAGAGACATGTAGGAACTGAGGGCAGCCAAAGATATAGCATGTGCTCTTAAATCAGTCTTCCCAGGTGACTCCCATTGAATTTAAAGAATTCACTTGGTGAATGTACTTTGATTACTCTTTAAAAAGTAATGCTTGATGTTAATAATTAGAAAGGTCTTAGTAAGTTCTCTTGCCCTAATGCTTTATTTTTATTTTAGTTTATTTTCATGTCCTTAAGAAACATCAATTTTTGTCCGATATAATTTTTAAATATTGCTTACATCTTTAATAATTTCTGAGAGTTTCCTATAAGCACAAATTATACTTAAATATTGTTAAATTATTTATGTAGAATACATTAAGTATAAAGATTTCACTGATATGTTATTTCTGAAAATTTATAACACCATATAATTTTACGAGATGTTAGTATTGTTTTTGACCCCAAAGGATTGTATACTTAAAGTGTTTACCTTTTTCAAATTCTGAATTTATAAAGCCATCATAGTTTTCAGTATTTTAGTTTTACTGTTGGTGGTTAAATTATTTTATATAGTATTTTTAACCTTAATAATAATAATATTATTATTATTTTGGTCATAAACAGTGATATTTGCTATAATCATTTTATAGAAGAGAGCAATGAAATCTTTTCAAGCTTTAATATGTAGTACACATTAAACAATATTCCAAATAAACTGCTTATCTTTAAGAAGGAAAAATGTCTGTGTGATTTCTCCTCCCAGATATTTAAACATAAAAATTATACCCTAAGAATTTAGATTTCCAAAATTTTTCTTTAGTTAACAAAAACTATATATACATTATGTATGTAATTAGTTTTTAAAATTTTATATGTTTTTAAAACAATGTATTTCATATCACGTGGCGTGAAAATGACATCAGTCTAAGTAAATTCTTTTTTCTCTTCTCATTTGTCGAGGTAAATAGTTGTCTCATCAGTGAAAATTGTTCAGTTCATTCACATTCCTACACCCCATCCAAAGGACTAGCTTTTTTTATTGCTTCATTATTTCCTGTTAGAAAAATAGAAAAATGAACTATGAACTTAGATTTACAATCATGAGCAAACAACATTTAGCTGATTTGCATGTAAAATAATTTATGTAAAAATAACATTACATTTTATGAAAATCTTGGCATGTTTGCTAATTTTTTGCCATTGATTTGGCTGTCAAAATGCTCAGATATCTAAATAAGGATCCTTTTAGCAACTCTGGGGCCTTTCACTTGAAAGGGTCTCCAGGGCTACCTAGAAAATTAAGTTGCCCTCCGACTTTGACATTCTTCTCTAGATTTTAAAGCATTTATTATCATTACCAGAAAATAACTGACTGATTCAAAAATGAACTTATGATGACCAACAACTTTCTGTAAATGCAGATGTCAGACATTCTAATTTTGAATCACAACTTTTCTTTGTACTATGGAATCCCAGAGAACTTTTTAAACTCTCTGTGCCCCAGTTTTAGTTGTAAGTGGCACCTACCTTGTAGGTTGTTAAGAGGAGAAAAAAGATAAAGTGCCTCTAACATAGCCAGGGTTGTAGAAAACCATCTTTAAAAAGAGACTTTCAGTCATTCAGCATACTTAATAAATTGAATATTTAGATCTTCTGTCTTGCCATTATGAAAGGCCTTTGAGTACTTTCATTAACCCCTCAACTTTATTATATCCACTGCATGGTGGTCTGTCCGCTCCTTCTGTTACCAATTACCTCAGCTGTCAATTTAAAAAGCTTTTTATTAACTTCTAATGTGGAATTAATGACTGAAGATGTATTGTTTTATTGCTTTAGGTAACTTTTGAACAGAAGAATGTCTTAACTTTGGGATTCACAGAGACTGTATTTCAGTGTAGTTCATTTCCTTTGTAATTCTATGTATTTTATTTTATGCATTAAAAATCACTGTCCCAGGAAGGAGCCCATAGGCTTTTTACCTGTGAGGCTCATGGCACTAAAAAGGTTAAGAATTCTTGGTGGAAGAATATCCATATTAGTGGGATGTAATAAAGCAGTGATTGAGAGGCAAGAGAAGTTGCCTGTATCAGACAACCCAGAACCCTCAAGTCCCACTAGAAGTGGCTGAATCAATCAACAGAAAAGACTGGTTTAGCCAACCTCAAAAAATTAAATAGTACAAACTTTGGTTTTAGCTTTAACTTCTCCATTCCTCAGATGCAAGAAAAAAAATTTGACCATCACTCAGACAGAGGCAGCCAGGTATATTGGGAAAGAACATAAATAGTAAAATCATAATTATTTAATTTTCCCAAGTTGCTGTCTCTTCATCTGTGATGTGGAAATAATGTGCACATTTACTGGGTTGTGAAAGGATTAAAGGAAAGAAACTGTGGACAACACAACACATAATGTCTGGCACATTGTTGTTACTTTATGGGTGTTAGTTTCTTTACTTATACTGAAAATCCAAAATGAACCTTAATTGAATTTAGGGTTGGTAGAGGTGGGGTAGAGAGCAGAGTGTTGTGGAATTGAGAAATGTGGTTACTTCCCCCCCCCCCCCCCCGAATTTGGTTGACTGGTTTTATTGAATGGGGAAAATTCCTGAAAGAGATAGACTTTTTTTGGTTGAAAGAAAAGTAGGTTTTAGAATTTAGTTACAGAAATAGTGTGAGAGGAAAATATAGACTAGGGAGTAGGAAAATTGAATTTAGAGTTTAAACTCTGTGGAGAGGAGTGACTTAAAGGGGAGTGTACATGTCACTGAACTCATGCTTTTCCTTAAGTTAATCTTTTTTCAGAGCAGTGGAATTTTTCATCAGAGATAAATACGAAAAGAAGAAATACTATGATAAAAATGCTATAGCTGTTACAAATGTAAGTAAAATCTTTATCTCTGTCACCAATTTAAGTTTAATAGATCTTGAACTTTTAACATACAATACAGCTTAATTTATTAGTTATAAAAATATACTAGTTCTACACTTTATAAAATCTGAATATTGGAATTTTTGGTTACATATGTTAATGAGCTCCCCTGAAGTAGAGCTTTTTTCTTTTTTTTAAGATTTTCTTTATTTTTAGAGAGAGGGGAAGGGAGGGAGAAAAAGAGAGAGAGGATCATCAGTGTGTGAGAGAAACATCGATTGGTTGCCTCTCACATGCCCCCAACAGAGGACCTGGCCCACAACCGAGGCGTGCGCTCTGATGGGGAATGCAGTTGGCAACCCTCTGGCTTGCAGGACAACAGCCAGCGCTCTGAGCCACACCAGCCGAGGCCTGAAGCAGAACTCTTGATTTAGAAAAAGCATATTCTGAGTCTAAATAACATTTAATTAAGCTAATTTAATTTTATCTTTGCAAAAAGATAAAGCCACTAATTGAAAAAGAGAGGAGAGAAAATTTTACTCTATTCTGGAAATTTGTGAAAAATAAAAAAGGCAAATTTATCCTTCCCTCAGGGCTTTGGTGGATCTGTTAATTGCTTATTATTATGCCTTTTGAAACCTTACTGTAATGATCAGATATGTTATATCACTTTTTTAATTTTTTTTTCTGATTATATTTTATATTTCCCATTTCAGTTAATTACAGTTTAAGTAAAACTAATTGTCTTTATTGGTACAATCTTTTTTTGGCCATTGATTTCTAGATTAATAAGCAAAGTATAAGTTAATCTTGTGATTAAGCAGTTTATAGGCAATAATTTCATCTCATTTTACATGCAGACTGGGTTTTTCTTTTCAGTCCATATGGAGAGGCAATATACTAAAAAAATTGATCAATACTAACAGAAAATAAGGCTATTTTAATATATCGTCTTTGACCATGAAAAAAATCTTGTTAAAAATGTTGTAACATAGTAGTAATGCATATTTTGAAGTGAAGATACCGTGTGTGTAGAGTTTGGGCTGCATTTACAATGAATGATAAATGTAGGAGAGAAAACCTTTTGAAAGATTGATAAAAATTGACAATATTGAGAATGATACTTAGAATGTCCATAGAACTAAGTTTAGTTATTGCATTATGGGGAAAAAAGGACTTTCTTTAAAATATAAGTAATGTATTTTCATATGAAATTTTAAGAAGTCCTTTTAGTATATTTTATAAAATATACTGCTTTACATTAAACATCCTTTTTAATATCCTAAATTTTTTAAACTTTTAAAATTGAATTTATTGGGGTAACATTGTTTAATAAAATTATATAGGTTTCAGGTGTACAATTCTATAACACATCATCTGTATATTGTATTGTGTTCACCACCCCAAGTCAAGTCTCCTTCCATCACCATTTATATCTCCTATACCCTCTCAGTGTTCCCTTATCCCCTAAACTTTTTTATTATATCTGTATTTATAGTATTTTTTTCCTTCATGGGAACAATTTAGAAATTATTTTTATGTGGTAATATATATGAAAAGTTTTATCTTTCAATAATAGTTTTTATTAGGAAATTGTTTTTTTCTTTTCCCCCTGAGGTGCAATAATAGTAGCAGTATTTGTAGTTAAGAGAAATTCTTCACTCATAAAAGATGTGTGCTAGAATAAAATGTTTAGAGATCAACTGTCATGATATTTATAACTCATTTTTTTCTATTCATAATATTTAGTATCGCAATAAAGTTATACAAACACACCTAAAATAACCTAGTATATATATATAAATTATGTTAATGTGGAAATACTGCTTTGTCTCACTCATGTATATTGCAATAACTTTATTCAAAATCTTTGCATACATCTTCAATATCAGTGTCTCTGTCATCACTAGAGCCATTTTTTATGAGTTCTCTAGCTCAGTTTTTTAAATTAAAACTATTTTAAAATTATAGTTGACATACAGTATTATTAGTTTCAGGTGTACAACATAATGATTAGACATATATAAGTTACAAAGCAATTTCCCTGATAAGTTGAGTAACCGCCTGACAAAATACATAGTTATTGCAGTATCGTTGACTGTATTCCCTATGCTGTACTTTACATACCCGTGACTATTTTTGTAACTAGCAATTTGTACATCTTAATTTGTTTCCCTTTTTCACTCATCCCTCAATTGTCCTACCATCTAGTAGCCATCAATATGTTCTCTGTATCCTTGTATAACTCATTTTTATTTATTCCTTAAAAAAAATAGTTTTTTTCCTGGGGAGTCATGAAGATGTATGGTTGGTTTTGGTTGGGATGTTTTATAGATCATCTTATAGATATTTATTTATATATATAAATTATTAATGTGGAGCAGCAGCAAGGAGCATACATCAGAGAGGGGGCGCGCACACAGGGACTGGGGAGGGACCAGGGTGGCACACAATGCTACGCAAAAACAGCCAGATCTAACAGATGAAATAATTACACCAACAAGGTGCTGGAGGGTGCGATGGCCACAGGGATTAGGCATGGGAAAGGACGAAAGCAGGGGGACAAGGAAGAAGGACCTGTTCCAAGATACTGTGTGTGAGCTTTCTGCCCCCACCCCCACCATCTCCCCACTCTGCACACCGCAGGAACCTTGGCCCTCTGTCTCTCCCTTCCCCTCTCCCTCTGCCCAGCTGCCAAGGCCCTGCTACTGAGCAGCAGTCCGCCATGCTCCAGGTGGCAGGCTGGGAGGGAAAGCTCCAAGGTTCAGATGTGCACTCTGGCCGTGGCTGCTGTGGATTGCAGGTTTACAGCAGCTTGTCACTTTCCTTTTTCAGATGACTGTAGTAGTCCTCCTGGGCACGTAGCAGCACACTGTGCAGCAGGTGATTGGCTGCATTCACTGCTGCTGCACCAGTGCCAAGCACTGCAGCTCAGCAGACTGCATGTGCATGGCCTGCAGCTGGTGACATCGGGGCAGAGAGGAAAGCTGGCAGGTCCCTGTAAGGAGCAGCAAAGAGTTGGTGACAAAGAACTTTGTTCTCATGCAGACTGAGGAAGAGGGGAGTTGGGGAGGATCCCAGCTGGGTAGTGTATCTGGGTATGGTGAGACCCTGAGGTTAGGGGTTCAAAGAGAGGGTGGTCTGAGGCAGAGGCAGCATGGATGGCATCCTACAGGTGAGAGTGGATGTGGGAGTGCTGGTGGTGATGAGGGGGTTGCATTGAGCATCTGCAGCTGGTCAATGGGTCATTACCCAGGGCTATCACCCGTTCTGCATGCTGCCTCTCAGCTGCCAAATGCTCCATATAGGACACATCAGGGCACAGGACTGGCCCCCCTGGCCAGTGCCAGACATTCCCTCTTGAGGGGCCTCTTGAGGTTTGGATGAAAGGGGAGAAGGTGCAGGCCAGGTGGGTCAGGCTGCAAAACCAGGCCACGATATCGGGGGAAGGGATCCAGGCCTAGCCTTTGTAGGGGTTCCAGCTCACTAGGCTTCACCTCGAAGCCAGGCTTGAGACTGTCACAGAGGTCTCCTTCAGGGGTTACCACTCTCTCTCTCAGGCTGCTGGGTCACTGCAGTGCAGGGCTGGGACATTGTAACTCAGGAGCCGCGGGTCCACCCGCCCCCAGGGGCACATAAAACAGATAGTTGCGATTGCCAGGAAACATGATGTGGGGCCAGGCATATTCACTGAGAGTGTACAGAGCCGGAGTGTCAGGACCCAGGTAGGGGGGCATTGTAGCCACAGCACTGCCTGCCTCAAACAGAGGGCGATGGGGCACAGGGCCGAGAGGTGGACTACTGGACCAGGTTCCTCCTGGGCCAACTTCCTGCTCCGTTCCAGCTCACACTCCGTCTTGTACTCCCACTCCTTTTCTTAGCATGCTCTGCTTGGCTTCACGTATAACTCATTTTTGAATGATTCAGTGAAACCTGGCAACTATGTGTATGTAGACAAAACAAATGTGGCACACTGTTAAGGTTTGGAGAATATTAGTGAAGTTTAAAGAGATATTCTATGATTTTTTACATTTTTTGGTAAGTTTGAAAATAAAAATTTCAAGGTAAAAGATTATATACTCTTGAGTTTATACTACTAAGGTAATGAAAATTCAGAAAAGTTAATGAAAATCACATTTAACCCATAGGAGAATGCACTATCCTATTCATGTATAAGCAAGGTAATGATTTTTTAAAAGTTTATATTCCAGCAACTTTAAAGTATTTCTTCCTTTTTTAGTGGCAGTCAGTGTGCAAGTAACTAATCTTATATATTATTAAGAATTACATTATATATTTATATCCAGTATTTCTCCATCTTCAGTAATAGATTAAACATTCATTCAAATAATTTTTTATTATTTATTGGTCATAGTATCGTAGGATACTGAAAGAAAAAGGACATGACCTTTGCTTTCAGAGAGAGGTAATTTCATAGGGGCGATGAGACCAGGTTAAAAAAAAAAACAAAAAACAGAATATAAGTATCTTATTAACAGAGGTGGCCATCCTTTTGGCCATCCTTTTGGTCTTTGGGCCACCCTGGAAGAAGAAGGGTTGTCTTGGACTACACATTAAATACATTGCGACACGTAATCACAAAAAAATCTCATAATGTTTTAAGTAAATTTATGATTTTGTGTTGGGCCACATTGACAGCCTTCTTGGGACATGGGTTGGACACCCCCGAATTTCTTTTATATAAGGTACCTAAGGAGTACTAGGACACTTAAGGGGATATCTGAGGAGGGGCAGTTTGAATATTAGTTGTACCCTGATAAAGAGATCTCTTGAACAGCTATTAAGCTTCATATGGCTGTTACCCCTATATTAAATGACTCCAAATTGCTTTACCTTTATCGTTTTTATGTTTGATTTTTACAGATTTTCTGTCTCCTCTTGCTTAAGCTGCCATTTTTTGGTGCTGCCAGTGTGTGTTTGTGTTGTTATTATTTTCTTATTTTAAACAAGAGTAAGGGCCTAAATGTGACCCTGCTCCACTGTGGAAGACAGTAATTTTTTAATCCTTTAAAAAATGATAAATTTCTTGCCCATCTGAACATAAAACATTTCAGAATATTATGGCAAAATACAGAACAGTAAACTACAACAGAACGGTGGCAAAGAGTGCTGATTTTTCTAAAATATGCCCCCCTTCCTCCCAGGCTGTTTAATGTGTGCATGAGTTAAGCCTCACATGAATCCATCATGTAGAGTATAAAAAGGGCTAGAATGGTACGTCCTTCTTCTCTAGGTACTTCCGTGTCTGGTGAAGAGTGGCTTCAGTGAACTGTTAATAAACATGGTGTCTGGTCGTATAAACATGATACTTTTGAGAAAGTAGGGAGAGTTATACTGGGGGGACCCCCCAAAAAACAAAAATTGTTTTCTGGAGGGAGGGCCACTTGTACTACAGGCTTCCACTGCTAGGTGTGTGGTCTAGGAACCCATCTGTATCAGTTTATTAGCTGGCATTGTTGTTCGGCTTCAGTGAATTTGTTTTGGGAGACTCTTTCAGTGCATTTGCCTGTTTCATGATGGGTGATTTACATGGACAATGTGTGACAATAATTTTGTTTTCTGTTGGGGAAAAATGCAGCGGAAATTGTTGTTATGCTACAGACAGCTTATAAAGAAGCTGCTCTTAATAAAACACAAGTTTACAAATGATTTTCTTGTTTTAAATGAGGCAAAATGTCAATTGATGATCAACCTCGTTCTGGGTATCCTTTGACTAGCTGAACTGAGTAAAATGTGGTAAGAATTCATCAAACCATCTTGGAAGACCATTGTCAGACTATTGATGAGCTTGTGGAGTTGACTGGGATGTTGCGGAGTTCTGCCAGCAAATTTTATCTGAAGATTTGGGCATGAAATAAGTTTCAGGAAAATTTGTTCCCTGCTTGCTCACACCTGAACAAAGACCTCACTTGGCTACATGCTGTGCTTTGAAGGAGAGTTGGAGGTGGACTCTGATTTTTTTTTTTCCAAAGTCATAATCAGAGATGAATCTTGGTGCTGTGTTTACGGCCCTGAAATGAAATAGCAATCTAAGCCAGTGGAAAACTCTTACTTCCCCATGACCCAAAGAAACATGACAAGTGAAGTCAAATGTGAAAACAATGATCATGTGTTTCTTTGATGTGAGAGGAATTGTGCACTTGGAATTTGTTTCTCTGGGTGAAATGGTCATGCAAAGTTGTTATCTGGAAGTTTTGAGAGGGTTGTCTCATGATTTGCAGAAGAAACATTCTGAGTTGTAGCAAACAGGTGACTGGTTCTTCCACCAAGACAATGCACCTGTCCACACTGCACTGAGTGTTCAGCAGGTTTCGACCAAAAACGGCATGACCACCATTCCCCACCCTCCCTATTCACTCAGTCTCACCCCAAGCTACTTTTTTTTTGTTTCCTCAAATGAAAAAAGCCCTCAAAGGGAAATGTTTGCCAGTGTGTAAGAAAAGAGCAGAAGCACTAAAAGGCATCAAAATTGACAAGTTCAAAAGCTGTTTTGAGCAGTAGGAAAAAAGTCTCAATAGTTGTATTGCATCAGATGAAGAGTACTTTGAAGGTAACTGAAGTTTAAACATGTAAGAGTAAATACACAATTTTTAATAAATAAATTCTGGGGCTTTTGCCCCCTGCTCCCCCATGTGCTGCTTTTATAGGAGTTTGTGGTATAGGCCATATCATTTTGAGTTCTGTGTAGCACCGTAAGCATGAATTAAGGGAGAAGGCTTAAAGGGGAAAAGCGAAGTTTAGATAAAGACACAAACAAAGGAAAATATAGTTCAAGTAAAAACGTTTTTCTAGAATTTTTACTGGTTTGTAATCTCAAGCAGAAAAAAAGATATTTTTTTCATCTTTTAAAGTAACTGCAAGGTGTTGGGCACCAGTGTGGGCAAACCATATCAGTCCTCATTCATATTAGTCCTCTCTACTGGAGATTTGGGCTAGCATCTTGTGTTGAAAGTAAATATGAAGCGATAGAGATTGGTTGTTGAAGTTCCCTTGGATTGATTGATTCTTCCCCTTTTTGTTCATTTTGTCATCGACAGCATACATTATTGAATGTATACCCTCTGCGAGATACTGAGATTGAAATGGTGAAATCTTTGTCCAAATGTAACTTACTCTCAAACATCAATGTGTACCTGTACAATGACCAGAGTGTAGTAACTGTTATGATGGAAGAATAAAAGTGTTATGGGAACACAGAATTTAGGTAGCACTAGTTAATTTCCACTAGGAGAGTTTTTAAAGGTGGTATGTTTAAGATTATCCTTAATAGAAAAATAAGGTTTTAGGAAACTTGGATAGGTATTGATAATGCAGGAAAGTCATTTCTGGCTGAAGGAACATTTTAATCCCATGTATGCTAAAGTTAGGTGAAGAGGAAAGAGAGTTCAAGTATATATGGTGTTTGGTTTTGGTGAGTAGTCCATGAGACCGTCTTATCTAGTGAGTGTAAAGGAGTATTCAAGGTGGATAGATGAGAGAATAAATGTATGAGGAAATAAGCCTTGAAAGGCAAATGGAGATTGTATAGAGGACTTGATGCCAGATTGCTCAGGATTTTTTTTTTCTTATTGAGAGATGGTTGTTGGAGTAATTTTCTCTTACCACTTTATAAATTTCCAGAAACTTCATGACTTAAAACAACACAGATTTACCATCTTACATGTTCTGTTGGTCAAGAGTCTGGTCATGAGTGAGCTGAGTTCCCAGCTGTGGATATCCCCAGACTGAAATCAGTGAGTTGGCCAGGTGCAGTCTTACCTGAGGCTCAGTGTCTTCTTCCAAGCTCATGGCTATTGCCAGAATTCATTTTCTTGTGGCTGTATGGCTGAGGTCCTGTGTTCTTGCTAACTATCAGATGGGGACTACTCCCAGCTCCTAGGGGCCACTCTCAGGTCCTTGTCGGTTAACCCCATCCTCTTACAACATGGCAGCTTGCTTCTTCAAGGCCAGTTGGAGAATTTCTCTTACACATCAAATTCCTTATTTAGGGAAGGGCCTACCTGGCACACCCAGAATAATTTTCTGTTCCTGCCTTTGAGTTTTAAAGCTTTGAGTGGTCAGATCAGTTTATCATCTTCTCAAAAGGAGCACAAGTATTTTTACAGTGTATTATCTTTTTTTAAAAATCCTCACCCGAGAATATGCATATTGATTTAAGAGAGAGAAGACATCATTGATGTGAAAGAGAAACATCCATTGGTTGTCTCCCATACACACCTCGACCAGGGATCAAACCTGCAACCGAGGTACATGCGCTGACCGGGAATCAAACCTGCAACCTTTTGGCATATGGGTTGATGCTCCAACCAACTCAGCCACCGCAGGGCTAAATTATCTTGGGTTAGTAATCCTCAACATACTAAATGCTCCTATTTCTCTTTTATATATCTATGTTCAGCTTCTTTTACATAAGTTTGGACAAAAAGGATATATGATACAGGTTATCATGTTAAGTGATTTTATATGTTTTTCTTTTTTTTTTTTAATCTCTTGTTTCTACGTGAAGTAGCAATTAAAGATCTCTTGCAAGTAAATATCTAGTAGGATAAACCAGCTTTGAAGCCATGTTCTAAGATGCTATTTGACTTCTTAAATATTTTCTTCTATGTGTAATTTCCATTAGTAGTCACTAAATGGCTAGTTTGCACAATTAAAACAGCCAACAAATACTGTGTAAGTCAAAAAACTCCCTAAGTTTATGTTGTCAGATTGTGATTCAAGAATTACAGTCATAACTAATTTAACAAGCAGATTAAATGAGGACTTGCCATCTCACAATGTTATTTTGACATTACATAATGACCTTTCTATAATAGTACCTTTTATTTTTAAAAATTCCTTATAGGCACTATCGATATGATAGGGCAATATAGAGATGTCAGTTTTATGGCTCCAAAGATGTGCGAATTTTCTAAATGTCTTTCAGTTATATTTTGGCAGTAAAGAGCAGGAAGAAAATGCTTCCATTAAAGTGATCAACTATGTATGTGGAAATTGAGTAGGAAGATGTGTGAAAAGGCTTTTAGATGAGATCCTTTTTCATGTATAAATTGCCTCTGCTGCGTATATAACCCTCTGATAATGCTTTGGGGTAATTCAGCAAGTACAGCACTGGAAATGGTATTTGTAAGTACTGATCGTAAAGAAGGAAGTATATAAATTGCTTTATAAGTCTGTCTGCTGCTTTGCTGTTATATTGCATTAAACCACTTTTGTTTCTTCCAGCCTTTTTTTCTGTTTTCTTAAACAGTTGATTAAAACTTTAATTTTCCCTACTTCAGCTGTTTTATTTTACATTCTTAAAAGAGTTATTATAAGTAAAAAAACAAACAGCCTCATCTCTGCTCTCCTACTACTTGGGACAATGTCTTCATGCATTAGTAGTTCAATAGTGACAATGACTAAAAGTGAGTCACTGGAGAAGCTTAATTGTTTTTTAAATACTTTGGTATGACCATGTCTCAGTACATTTTAAATTTTATACACTAGTGAAACCCATTTTAGATCAGACATTGTTCTGTAATAAATATTTTATTTTTAGAAATTTTATGTGGAAAATTTTAAAAAGCAATACATTCTTCTTGATGCATCATTTTCCTTTGTTAACATACCTCTGAGTACTTCTATATCTCAGATATACATGGGTTTTTGTTTCTTTCCTGTACCTGTCTGTTCTGATTACCTTCTTTTTGTTTTTTTTCTCCTGACTTTTCATCTTCATTCCACAGATTTCTTCTTCTGATGCTCCCCTTCAGCCTTTGGTAGCCTCTCCTTCTCTACAAGCTGCTGTTGAGAAAAACAAATTGGAGGTATGGTAGTGTTTTAGCCAGCTGCATTTTGTGGTGTTCAGAGTATGGCCTAATTTGGAGTGCTGTAATAGTTGTTCAAATTTTGAATGGTCTCCAGCATTGAAAATGTTAAATACGACAATTTCTAGAATATTTTCCTGTGCCACAGGTAGGATTAAAGTGCTTTAATATATATTTAATTTTAGAATGACTTGATTTATTGGTGCTATAGGTACATCTCAACATTTAAGAAGCATTTAGCTTTTTGTTGTTTCCATTACTGACATACTTACAGGAACTTTTTAAAAACTTTTTTAATAGTTGCTGTTCAATTCTTTGACCTATTAGTAAAATCTTATTAAAATGTTTTCTTTCAATGGTTCTGTTGTCGGATTCACTTGAAGGAAATTAATGAATTTTTTTAAGCAATAGTTAACAGTCATGTAGATATAATGTATAAAGTATAGAATCATGAGTTTAGAATCATCAGTGATAATTTTTATACTGTGTTTGGGATGGGGTGGTTAAGGTTACATGATAGTACCACTATGGATTTTTAAAGCCATCCCTACAGATATTTGAGGGTTTTAATTTTTTTTCTCTTTGCCTTTTTAAAATTTATCATGACCTTAATGAATTAGTTTGAGACTTGTTTGAACTAGTGCTTTTTATGTGTCTGCCTCTTGATAAATGATGCACTAGACATGAGGGGTACAAAAACAAATAAGATATAGCCCCTGGTCTCTGTGACTTAAAGTCTAATGGAAAAAAACAGATAACTAGATAACTTTACAGATCATAATGCAGTATAAGGTGTTCAGTGATTGACGTGCATTCACTGCGCTGCTATTAATAACAGGAGATATACTTTTAATGCATCTTAAACTCTTAAAAATTTATTGATTGATTGATTGATTGTTGTTCAGTTACAGTTATCCAGCCTTTTCCCCCATTACTCACCCCTACCCCCCCACCCCGACAGTCAGTCCCCTGTCCATGAGTCTTCTGTGTGTGTTCCTTGGCTTGCCCCTTCCCCTTCTTACCCATGTCATCGCCCTCCCTCCACCCCTCAGGTCACTGTTTGTTCTTTATTTCCAAGACTCTGGTTCTGTTTTGCTATTTGTTTTGTTAATTACATTCCACTTATAGGTGAGATCATATAGTATTTGTCTTTCGCCACCTGGCTTATTTCATTTAACATAATACTTTTGAGTTCCATCCATGCTGTCATGAAGAGTAGGAGTTCTTTCTTTCTGCTGCATAGTATTCCATTGTGTAAATGTACCACAGTGTTTTGATCCACTCATTTACTGATGGGCACTTAGGCTGTTCCCAGCTCTTGGATATTGTAAATGATGCTGCTATGAACATTGGGGTGCATAGGTTCTTTGGAATTGGTGATTTAGGATTCTTGGGGTATAATCTCAGCAGTGGGAAAGCAGGATCGAAAGGTAGTTCCATTTTTAGTTTTTCGAGGAAATTCCATAGTGTTCTCCACAGCAGCTGCACCAGTCTACTTTCCCACCAGCAGTGCACTAGGGTTCCCTTTTCTCCACAACCTCACCAGCACTTGTTTGTTGATTTGCTAATAGTGGCCATTCTGACTGGTGTGAGGTGATATCTCATTGTGCTTTTAATTTGCATCTCTCTGATGCTAGTGATGTTGAACATTTTTTCATGTGTCTCTGGGCCCTCTGTGTGTCCTCCTTGGAGAAGTGCCTGTTCAGGCCCTTTTCCCGTTTTTTAATTGGATTCTTTGTCTTCCTAGAATGGTGTCGTGTGAGTTCTTTATATATTTTGGAGATCAAACCCTTCTCCGAGGTATCATTGGCAAATATGTTTTCCCATATGGTTTGTTCCCTTTCCATTTTGTTGATGTTTTCTTTAGCTGTGCAGAAGCTTTTTAGTTTGACGTAGTCCCATTTGTTTATTCTTTACTTTATATCCCTTGCCCTAGGGGATGTATTGGTGAAAATATAGCTGCTTGGGATATCTGAAATTTTCCTGCTTGTGTTTTCCTCTAGGACTATGGTGTCGCGACTTAAAATATTTAAGTCTTTTATCCATCTTGAGTTTATTTTGGTGTATGGTGTAAGTTGGTGATCTAGTTTCATTTTTTTGCATGGACTTGTCTAGATCTCCCAACACCATTTATTGAAGAGGCTATTTGTACTCTGTTTTATGTTCCTGCCACCTTTGTCAAATATTAACTGACCGAATTGACATAGGTTTAATTCTTGGTTCTCTATTCTGTTCCGTTGGTCTGTGTGTCTGTTTTTATGCCAGTACTAGACTGCTTTGATTACAGGGGCCTTGTAATATAGTTTGATGTTGGGTATTGTGATCCCACCTACTTTTTCTTTTTCTCATAATTGCTGAGGGTATTTGGAGTTGATTATGGATCCATATAAATTTTTGAAATATTTGTTCTATATCTGTGAAATAAGTCACTGGTATTTTGATAGGGATTGTGTTGAATCTATAGATTGCTTTGGGTACTATGGACATTTTAATGATGTTAATTCTTCCAACCTATGAACATAGTATATGCTTCCATTTATTTGTTTCTTCCTTAATTTCTTTCTTCAGTGTTGTGTAATTTTCTAAGTACAGGTCTTTTACCTCCTTGGTTAAGTTTGTTCCTAGGTACTTTATTTTTCTTGTTGCTAGAGTAAATGAGATTTTTTTCCTAATTCCTGTTTCTGATATTGCATTGTTGGTATACAAAAATGCCTTTGATTTCTGACTGTTGACTTTGATGCATCTTAAACTCTTAATAAACATTAGCTGTAAGAATAAGAGTACATTCCAACTAGAAAAATCATTTTGTTGGGTTAAAAAACCCCTGTGGGCAAAGTAGAATGTTTGGTGGTCTGCAAGTGAATAGCATAGCTGGAACATGCATACGATAGGGACAGAAGTCTGAGAGGATCCTTTTTGTGAGCCTGCTGAAGGAAATTGGTATTCATTCTGAAGGTCCTGGCACTTTAATGATGCATTTTAAGGGTGAGAGGGGTAACAGGATCTTATTTGCATGTTATAACATTGCTCCACTGTCTTTGGAGAGTGAATTTTGTGCTGACGGACATGGAAATGGCTTGAGAACCTGTTGTTACAATTCATGGATAAAATGATGGAAGCATGTGCTAAAATGGAGGCAGAGGGGATGAAAAACAGTGTAGTTTTAAGAGATCTTGAGAAGACAGAATCTGTGGGATTTAGTACTCAATGGAATATGGAAGTGCTTTGGGAAGATTTGATGACTCACAGTTTCTGGCATGAACATCTTTAGAGGATGATGGTGATGGTGAGTGAGAAAAGGATAGAAGCTGAGGAGGAGGAACAGGTTTGAGGAGAGAAAAGGAAGGGAAATGAATTAAAAGTTGTATCTGTTGAGTACGAGGTGACCGCGGAACATCCAGGTGTGTAAGTAGGTGGGTGGATATATAGGTCTTATAGCCCACAGAGAAGTGGGGAGGGAGGAAAAACGTTTTATAATATATGAAGATTTTTGCAAATCTCATTTGTTCTTTGCTTATAAAGTGGGGATAATATTATTTACCTCATAAGGTTGTTAGGATTAAATGAGTCAAAGTATTGTCTGGTGTATAGTAAGGGATCAGTAAATGTTAGTTGTAAGGAAGAACAGTACCTAATAGCAGTGCTCCACTGGATGACAGTGAGTAGTGAGATTCAAGAGTATGGGCTCTGTTGTCCCATGGCCCTACCGTTGATTAGTTTTGTTACTTTGTGCCTTTCCTAAGATTTTGTTTTTTCATTTGTAAAATGACATTAATGATAGCTTTTTCTAGACAGTTATTATAAAAACTAAATGAGAAAATAAGGTGCTTATCACACTGCCTGGCCCATAGGAACTTTTATTATATCTCATGTTATAGCTTAGGAATTGCCAGTGTTATCTTTGCTGATTTACAAATAGTAAAACTTCTACCCTTGAAAGAGGTTGTGTCAAACATCATTTTAAAGGCACAGGTGCCAGCACAACCTTTAGGCATTTAGATTAAGTTATATGTGATTATTATTCTTCCTTTCCTAGGTTCATCAGTTTATATTTTCATGTTACTACCAGGAAACTAAGGTCAGATTAGTGCTCAGTTGCAGTAGTCATTCAGTTCTAGATTTATATGCATGTCTTCCCTCTTAATGCCTTATGAATAATGCTCTTTGTGTAATTTTTAGATTTTTAGATTTTTTAATTAAATTTTTTGAGGTGACATTGGTTAAAAAGATTATATAGGTTTCAAGTGTACACTTTTATGATGCATCATCTGTATATTGCATTGTGTACCCACCACCTAAAGTCAGATCTCCCATTTCTACATATTTGACTGCCTTTTCACCACTTCCCCACCCCCTCTCTCCTTCTTTCTGGTAACCACCATCCTGTTGCTGCATCTGTGATTTTTTTTGGTTTGTTTTTCTTGCTCGTTTATTTGTTGCTTTAATTTTATATCTGACATATGAGTGAAATCATATAGTTCTTTTTCTGTCTGACTTATTTCACTTAATATGATATTCTTAAGGTTTATCCAAGTTAATCTTTATTTCTTTTCCCTCTTTTTGGCAAGTTTGTGACCATAAGTTTTTAACATTATATCCTGTTTCATCCGTCTTGAAAATGCAAATTGTGAACACCGTAATACCACTATAGTTTACCTTGACTGTTGAATTACACTAGTAAGTTGGCTCTGGTTCCAAAACACTATATTTAACATTTTTTTCATGAGAAAATAATTGTTATTTGCCATTTTTAAAATCACAACACTGGTAATAGATTGAAAATGTTTTGTGATATTTTAAAAAATTGAAGTGATTATACTGTACCCCTTCTTCCTTATGTTTGCATGTTATAATCTACTTTTATCTGTGTGATAGGAATCGTGTTGTATCAGTTAGTTTACTTGTTCTTCTTAGTCAAATTTCAACTCTGTGGTTGCTGTTAGGAAGCCTTAATATTATGTAAAAATGCAGTGAGAATTTATTGAGCAGATGTCTTGTTTGTTTAATCATTCAAGCTCTAAAATATCAAGGAAGTTCTAAGTTGTCTCTCCTCTGTTTTAGGTTTTTTTAAGAAAAGATATTCTTTATTGTGTTATCAACATGTAACCTTCAATGAGAATATGAATTTGTTGTTTACATTTCTATTTCAGTATCACCAGATATCGTCATCATTGAAAATTTGTACCTTTTTAAAATTACAACTCAAGCTATTAAAACAAAAGTGTGTTAAGAGCTGACATTTTCTCAAAAGTAAACTTATCAAAACTTTGGGCTATGTTTTAGAAAGAAAAGGAAAAGAAAAAGGAAGAGAAAAAGAGAGAAAAAGAACAAGAAAAGCCTGCAAAACCTCTTACAACTGAAAAGGTAAAATTTACTTTTAAAAAAAGATCTATAAAGACTGATATCTCATTTGTATACTTATATAAGAATGAGTTTTAGGATATTCATGATATGTAAATAATCGCTCTTTCAACAAGTACTTATTTGTGAATACTGTGTGTCAGCCATGGCCAACAGTTTGATCCATATGATTTGTAGTCAGTTGCATATGTGTGGCTGTAGATTATATGAGTTCCTCTAAGACAAGTATTGGGTTGGCCAAAAAATCTGTTTAGTTTTTTTCTGCAAATAAAGACACATTTTTTCATTTTCACCAATAACTTTATTGATTTGGATATTTTGAGTATGTCAGCTATCTCGCATGTGGTATAATGTTGATTGTTCTCAATTAATGTCTCAATTTGATCACCATCAACTTCAACTCTTTGATAAGTTTTCTTTTTAATGCATGCTGATATGACAGCTGTCACAATACACTCTAACAAAATTGTTTCAAATGAAGTTAAAGACAATTAAGCAATACTGGAGCCACCTTAGGAACTAAAGCAAACAAACTTTTTGGGCAACCCCATGTTTCCTTATGAAATATTCCTTCCTAGCATTCTCTTTCCATTCTTCATCCCAGTCAGAGTTGTCCTTTGTCACCTAAACAAACTTTCCATCTTTAAATCGCTTTGCCAAGAATGTCCTTTCCTCTCCCTACCTCTTACCTAAAGCTTCCTCATTCCACTTTTTCCATGAAGCCCCCCTAAACATCCCAACTAGATACACTTTCTCCCTTTCTCAAAATTCTCCCAACTGTTTCCTTTAAGCACTTAGGTTTTATTAAACCCAGTTCGCACCTCATCACAACCTGCAGAAGTTGAGGACTCCTGCTGTTCACAGTGGGAGGCTGTTGAAAGAATAATCACATGCGGGGGGCATTAGTTCCCGTCAAAGTTTTGTGGTCAGGATAGTATAGTGTATAATATAAAAAGAAAGATACATTTATAAGTATAACAGTGTGGAAACTGGAAGAAAAATAGCACAAATAAAGAAGCTTTATTTGACATACAGGCATTTTTCTGTATGTTCTGTCTGGGCTGCTATTTTCAGAGGATAAATATTATCTGCAGAAGAGAAATTAATAGTAATATCAGTAGTAGCCAGAATAATATCACCGTAAGTAATAGTTGGCTGTATACTAGGAACTATGCTTGGTGTACAACTTATATGTACATTTACATATGTACAACTTATATATAAAGTGACCACCCATGTATCTACCACCTACATCAGGAAATAGAACATGACCAGCACCCCAGCAACTGCCCCCCATAACCCTTCCCAGTCAAAAACTTAGACTTCCCTTCTTCCCAGAGACAATCATTTTTTTGCATTACAGAAATAGTTTTGTAACCAAAAACACAGGTTTGGCTGCCTGCTGCAATGAAAGCCAAACTCATTAGATAGGTGCTAGTGCAAAAGGAAAGACATTTTTATTCAGGTGCCGTGACCTGGGAGAATAGTCGACACTTGTCTCAAAGACCATCTCCTCTCCCTGCTGAAACTCGCTGTTCTTATAGGGAAAGGAAAGGAGGGCTTTTTTCCCCCCTATCCAATTATCTTGCTAGCTTTTGGAGCACTAGGGTCCTATCCATTCATCTTACTAACTTTCATGGTGTTCAGTATAAGAACCTCTGCCTGCGCCATCTTGGCCAGTGAGGGAGACTCCCCTGTGCTCTGTCTGTGGTAACAGTTTCACCTTCTCTGCATGTATGTTTACATAATATTGTTTGTTTTTCTATTTTTTGAACATATAAATGAAATAATGCCACAAATATTCTTGTGTTTTGTTTTTATTAGTCAACCTTTTTTTTGTAAACAACTTGTATTGTTTATGGTTATAGTTTATTCAGTTAATTGTTCCTCACTCCAGAATTGCTGATTCACATTCTAGATCCATGAAACTGGGTCTTGGTGAAAGAATGAAAACCTGTCTGCCGTGCGACTCACTGGAGAGCACCAGTGAGAGCAAGGATTCTTTTGGGTGTAGACCCAACTCCTTTTCTCAGCAGTTTTGCTGAGATGCTGAAAGAAAATAAGATATATAGTTATGTATATGAAAAAAGTTTATAATAATGCCATTAAGCGGGCGATATTATAAGATCATTTAAAAACAAAATCAGCCATTTTCTTAATTAGAAATTATTGAGAGTCAGGTTCACCTTTTAAAATCACAAATCTTTTCATCTAATTCTTACATGATTAGAACCATCTGCATGTTAGGGGCAAAATAGAATAAAATATAAGGATAACAGTTTGATTAGATACATAGTCTTGAGCCACAGAAAGTATTGGTCTTATAGCCGTAAACTCTGTTACCATTTCTCAAATACCATTTTTGTGGTTCTTAACAATTATGTGTCTGAATTATTGCATTTATTTGAAAGTATTGCAGTGCCAGAAAAAAACAAGTGAGAAAAGGATTCCAAATTCATCATAATTTATTGGGGCTGAACACTGGCAAAAATTAAAAGATAAGTCTGATTACTTACAGAATAAATAGCAAGTGGGTAAGCCCTTCATAGTCTGGCCATGACTCACTCTCACTTTTTGTTTTACTTAATCCCTTCCCAAATGTATACAGTTTTCAGGGAAACTGAGAAGATACTGTCCTCTGATCATGACATTCTTATTTTCGTCTCAATAACTGATTTGTTTCTGTACCCATCTCTCCCCACCCCCAGTGTCTCTTCTTTCCACCTAACCAAGTCTGCAACTGCTTCTAAATCTTTATCAGTGTATTCGGCCTCATTTCTTTTTATAACCACTTTTTCTGTGTTATAAAAGCCATGGAAAATACAAGAAAATGTGTAAAGGAAAACCAGTTTTTAATCACCTGTCATTTTACTATCTAGAGTCTAACCATTTTAAACATTTTAGTTTTCTTGTAGTTCTTTTTTTATTATGTAAAATGTATTGTTTTTATATTTTTTCCCACATCCCCCACTTAATATTATATAATGAGCATTTTATGGTAACACTTGTATTACCAATAAAGTTTAGTATATGGTCTGCATTAAAAGATTTTTTGTTTTCTAAGTTTCTAGCTCATTTTATGGCATTTTCAGATGTCGGTGGAAATGAAAACTTTTATTGGATTTAAAAAGGGTACTTTGTACCTCACACTCATTAAGATGACTACTATCAAACAAACCAGAAAGTAACAAATGTTGGTGAGGAAGTGGAGAAATTAGAACCCTTGTGCACTGCTGTTGAGAATGTAAAATGGTGCATCCACTGTGGAAAACTGTGATAATTGTTCAGAAACTAAATATACAATTACCATATGATCCAACAATTTCACTTCTGGGTATATACCCAAACATTGAAAACAGGGACTCAAAATAGTTATTTGTACACTTTTCACAATAGCCAAAAGGTGGAAACAACCTAAATGTCCATCAGTGGTGGATGGATGGATAATCAAAATGTGGTATATACATACAATAGAATATTATTCAGCTTTATAAAGGCAGAAAATTCTGACACGTGCTACAACATGGATGATCCCTGAGGACATTAATATTGGGTTGACCAAAAAGTTCATTTGGTTTTTTCCATAAGATGGCTCTGGTAGTGCTTAGTTGTCTTTAACTTCATTTGATACGATTTTGTTAGATTATATTGTGACAGCTCTCATACCAGCATGCATTTAATTTTAAAAAATTAATAAAATTGGTAAATTTTGTGTAGCCATTTTAATATTAAAGGTGGAAGAAAATACTTGAAATTTTCAGCATATTATGCTTTATTATTTCAAGAAAAGTAAAAATGCAACTGAAACACAAATAAAAAGATTTGTGCAGTGTATGGAGAAGGTGCTGTAACTGATTGAACGTGTCAAAAATTTGTGAAGTTTGGTGCTGAAGTTTCTCACCAGACGATGCTCCATGGTCGGGTAGGCCAGTTGAAGTTGATAGCGATCAAATCGAGACATTAGTTAAGAACAATCAATGTTATACCATGTGGGAGATAGCTTACTCATAATATCCAAATCAATAAAGTTATTGGTGAAAGTGAAAAATGTGTCTTTTAGTTTATCTGAAAAAAACACATGGACTTTTTCGCCAACCCCATACTAAGCAAAGTTACAAAAGGACATACACTGTAGGATTCCACTATTAGGTACCTGTATGAAGCACCTAGAATAGTCAGGTTCATAGATACAAAAAGTAGAATGGTAATTTCCAGCAGCTGGGAGGCAGGAAAAATGGGCAGTTATTGTTTAATGGTACAGGGTTTCTGTGTTGCAAGATGAAAAGAGTTCTAGAGATGGATGGCCATAAAATGGTTGCACATCAGTGTGAATGTACTTTATGCCACTGTACGCTTATAAAAGCTTAAGAAGATAAATTTGTTATGTATGTTTTACCACAATTAAAGGTTAATAAATTTTAAAAAGTACTTTGTAAACATATGCAACTTCATCTTTATAATCCAGTTTTATGAATTTTATAATATAACAATTTTATTATGCTATTGAGTACATGAATTATGGCATATATTTTAGCTACCTTTTAACTGAATGTTCTGTTTTTCTGAGTTAACCTTTTTTCTTGTAATCGTGCTGTTTCATAAATTATTTTTTTAATATGACACTTAAACTTTTAAAACAAGGTATTAATTTATTTTGCCTGTAATGGTAATGTGTCGTAGCGGCCTGTGATAGTGTGGAAGGGGAAAGTCACAGTACACTAGAGAATAGTAAGAAAAGGTCTGCTTGTCCAACTGAGTAATGGTCAGCCATCAGTTAACAGATGTGAATAAGGATATTTTATCATTCCATTTATTATGGCATCCTTAAAAGTGAGAGCAATAATGAATTGAAAATAAAATAGTCTTCAGTTATGCAAAGATATTTACATATATATTGTTTAAATGAAGACAACTAATGCTCTTAGGTCCTTATGTCCACCGTTTACACACTGTGTGATAGACTACTCAAAATAATTAAATGTTAATGTTATGTTTTCTTAGTTATAAAAAAAATTCTAAATATAAAAATTTGGTTCTTTTTAGCTTTTCTTCCCCTATTTTTCCTCCTATTTCACCAAAAAATAAAAACTTGTGTGAAAGGACTTACACTTTGAGTCCTAAACTTGTAGTGTTCTAAACTTGTAGTGTCCTGGATGTGTTAATGTGTGCTTTCTCTGATAATACTTGTTTTTAAAATTTTAAAAAAATTTTCTAAATGTACAAAAACTCTAGAGTTTTAAAACCTGTTTCTTATTTTACTTGAAGATCATTTTCTTTACATTCTTTATCCCTTTATTCATCTGTCATCATTTGACTTAAAGCAATAAAATATAACCAGAAGGTAAAAAAATGCAGTGAGAAGAGGACAAGGTGTTTCTTCACTCACATGGGAGACATCCATGTCCTAATTTTAAAAAGTGTCTACCTATATACATAGTAACGGAACCCCTGGCCTTGGGATTTCTGCCTTTCTTTTTTTGTTGTTTACCAGAAGATGGTTGTTCTAAATGAACATCTCAGTCTTTTAAAGTTGCCTGTTGTCTAGATTTATGACCTCCTGTTAGCAGCCTGGTCTTGCATTTGACATTATTAACTGTGGATCTGGAGAAATAGGTAGGGGCTCTCTTTTATGATAACCATGATTAACAGTCTTGAGCTTACTCATAATATCCAAATCAATAAAGTTATTGGTGAAAGTTATTGCTCCAAAAGTATCAAGAATGGTTTTTAGTTCAGGTTGTGAAAAAAAAACTCATCATTTCATAGATATACTACACGGTATGAACATACTTAGAATTTAGGAAGACATTGATTATAGTGAATATTAATAACCTTATAGAGACTGCTGTGCAGTCTTTTTTTTTTTTTTGCCTCTGTACCCAGTACTCTCTAGATCTTTCATTGGAAGCTTTTCCTTTTTAGCTTCATAAGCTGCATAGCTTTGATCAAATGTTATTAGAGCCTTCATATATGCACCGTATTTCATATCCTATTGCTTCAGTACAACTGAGTTCAGATCCCAACAGTCTGACATCTTAGTCCCCAACCACACTTAGCCATCCCCTATTGTATAAAGCATGCTGTAGGACTTGAGTGGGTGTTGCACTTCTAGCTGCTGTGATGTTCTGTGTGTTTAAGTGTGGATGGCTGATAATAGTAACCTTAAGAGGAGTTTGGTTTGACAGTTTGTTTTCAAGTAGATTAAATGCTACCACCATTTTGCATCCGGTGTGTGTGTGTGTGTGTGTGTGTGTGTGTGCGTGCGCGCGCGCGTGTGCGCGCGCTATTTGGCGAGAATACATCGAAAGATTTCTGGGAGGAAACATTTGGATTGAATATGTAGCAACTAACTATGAGGATGCCTGCAGTATAGAAGGCACGCTAAATGGTTGGAAGGAATATAAAAATAATGAAGACAGATACCCTCAAGAATCTTAAAATTCAGGAAGAATTTTCTGTGATTGTATTTTCAAGTGATTGAAAGGGAATGATATGAAAAATAACCTTAGCAAAAGGCTGATACAGTACAACAAGAGAGGCTACAGACTGTGGAGGTTTGGAGATGTGAGAGATAACATGTTAGGATTATTAGGAAAGTCTTCATGGAGTTGGTTACATTTGACATGAACTGTGAGAGATCGTTAGGAAGGTGGAGGAAGAGGGCAATGGGCAGAGGAAATAATATGAAAAATGACTGGAATTCTAAGTCTTGTTTTGGAATTGTAATCTTATTTTGGCAATAATGAATAATTTAATTTAACTAGAGTGTAGGATGATAATGAAGTATAAGACAATAAAATTAATTTTGAGGAAACCTTATGTTTCATGGTAAACAGTGGATTGCTTCTGATTTTGAGCACAGAGGAAAAGCTATGAGCTATATAATCCAAGCAAGAGATAATTAAGGCTTGATGTAGAGTGCTTTCTGAAAAATAGATTAGCTAACATCTGATTCTTTTAGAAGAATGAAAGACTTTTGTCTTAGTGCATTTTGCTTTGCTTTTTAACAAATAACCTTGTCAAACTCCAAGGAACTATTATATCACATTTGTTCATTTATTCACTCAAATATTTATTAAGCAGTCACTACATATGCAACACTAGGGTTACAGTAATAAAACAAATTTCTGCCTTCATATGAGAATGTATACAGAGTCATTTCACATGTATAAGGTTCTTTATCAATAAAAGATAGTAGTGTAATGTTTAGTAATTACCACCATCATTACGTTATATTAGCCAAAAGCCTAAAATTATGTTATTGTTGTCAATTCTTTATATTTTGTCTCCTGAAAAATATTTTAATTGATCATTAGACCTTCAACTTTATAGAATTGGTAGAGTTTAAAAAGGCTTAGTACTTTGATTTTAATGAGACCATGTATTTACTTATTTTTCAAGGAATTTTAGCAAATGTGTATTTCAGATAGATTGGTAATTTATGGACATTGCATTGAATCTAACAAATTCCCCCAATTTTATCTCAACCTTAACCAGTAGATAGGTTTTGGTGACAGGACCCCAAATACTGTATGTTTAACACCTATAGTCTATTGGAGATGAAATGCAGGAAGAATATCATCTTCTACTATTTTCTCTGCTTCTTAATCACTAAGCCAAACTTCTCTGATTCTGCTGAGTAGATGTCCCTGTTCTTTTCTTACTGCACCTTAGGACCCTATTAACATAGCGTTGTAAACTTTTAAATTTCTGCTACCACATGCTAGAAAACATCTGGGGAAAGATCTACTTGGTTTCTGCAAATCTTGTGATCTCTAGGAGATTTAAAAGTGGTATGTATAATCATGGCTTCTTGCAGTGATACACAGTAGTGTTAGACTTCCCAACTTCTGCAAGATCTTATCCATGCTTTCAAAAAACTGGGACTTGGTCTTTTCAGCCACAGCTCTGGATTAAAATGTACACATACATTGAAAAAGTTCTTTTAAAAGACACCTAAACAGTCTTAAGTACTTGAGAGTTCTTTGCTTCTATTTTTATTGTTATTCCCTTTGTAAACATTGTAGTTCTAAGTTCTCAAACATGTCCATAAAATTTCAAACATCTTTAGCTTCATCTTTTGTTGATTGTAAAGAGAGGTCAGAAAATGAGTTTAATATTTAGTTTCCACTGTCTGGCTGCTTTGAGTTCTTTGAAAACCAAGTAGAAGCCAGTAAGATCCATAAGAGAATAAAAGGTTACTTTTTAAGCCCATTTCGGGAGACCCAGGGATGTTGAGAATTGTCGTTCAAACAAGTTTTTGTAATTACATTATAAAACCTTTAAAAAAAAGTAATTGTTGGCAAGTTGTTATGATATTTACATAAATTTACCTTTATTACAAGATCATAAATCATTGAGGTTTATTCCTCAAGCTTTATTGCATTTGTAGATGTAAATTTAGCCAAGATACTTAAAAAATTTTTAAACTTTATATGGAAAATATCAAATGTATACATACCTGTTTTCAGCTTCTGTAGTTATAAACTCGTTCCCAACTTTACTGTAGCTCTACGTATTATCATATTATTTTGAAACAAATTCCAGAAATTGTATTATTTCATCTATAAATATTGCATTATATAGCTCTAAAAATAAGGTCTCTTTAAAAAATGACAAATGCCATTATATATACTAAAAAAGTAATTTTTCTCTTCACTTTTTATTATTTAAAAAAATTTTTATTGTAATTTTTTCCTAGAAATTTTTATTTTATTTTAATTTTTTATGCTATTACAGTTGTCCTAGTTTGTTACCCTTTGTCCCTCTCCACCACTTCCATAATCAGTCCCCTCACCACTGTCCATGCCCATGGGTCCTTTATATGTATGTTCTTTGACAGACTCCTTTATCTTCTCTCAATCATAGAAATTTTTAAAAAATTATAATTTATTGATTATGCTTTTACAGTTGTCCTGGTTCTTCCCCCTTTGCTTACCTCCACCCAGCACCCACGACTCCCTCATGAAACCCCTGTACCTGGTTCATGTCCATGGGTCACACATATAAGCTCTTTGGCTACTCCATCTCCTTCACTGCACCCACATCCCCCCCATGGCTATTCTGTAACAACCCATTTGCACCTCCCAATTTGCTCACCTCCCCGCCCACTCCCACACATCTCTTCCCATCTGGCAACCACCAGAATGCTCTTTGTATCCATTACTGTCCATGCTCCTCCCATTTACCTAGTCTGCCCTTCATATTCAACTGTTGATAGATATGCATCTTTGCCATTTTGTTGTTCATAGTTTTGATCCTCCTCCCCCTCCGAATAAGGCCCCTTAACATTTCATATATTAATAGTTTGGTGATGATGAACTCCTTTAGTTTTTTCTTGTCTGGGAAGCTCTTTATCTACCATTTAATCCTAAGCGATAGCTTTGCTGGGTGGAGCAATCTTGGCTGTAGGTCCCTGCTTTTCATGACTTTGAATATTTCTTGCCAGTCCTATCTAGCCTGCAACTTTTCTTTTCTTCAGCTGAGAGAGATCAGCTGACAGTCTTATGGGGACTCCCCTGTAGGTAACCAACTGCTTTTGCTGCTTTTAAGATTCTCTCTTTATCTTTAACCTTTGGCATTTTAAGTATGATGTGTCTTAGAGTATCTCTCTTTGAGTCTATCTTGTTTGGGACTCTCTCTGCTTCCTGGACTTGCATGTCTATTTCCTTCACCAAATTATGAAAGTTTTCTTTCATTAATTTTTCAAATAGATTTCCAATTTCTTGCACTTTCTCTTCTCCTTCTGGCACCCCTATGATGTGAATGTTGGACCTCTTCAAGTTGTTCCAGAGACTGCTTAAACTATCCTCATATTTTGTATTCTTTTTCCTTCTTGCTGTTCTGATCGGTTGTTTTTTGCTTCCTTATGTTCTAAATCATTAATTTAATTCTTGACTATATCCATTCTACTGTTGTTCCCTGTAAATTGTTCTTTATTTCAATTAGTGTATCCTTCATTTCTGACTGGATATTTTTTATGCTGTTGAGGTCCTCACTGAGTTCCTTGAGCATCCTTATAACCACTATTTTGAACTCTGCATCAGATAGATTGCATATCTCCAATTTGTTTAGCTCTTTTTGTGGAGTTTTGATCTGTTCTTTCATTTGGGCCATGATTCTTTGTCTCCTCATTTTGACAGCTTCCCTATGTCTGTCCGTCTTACATTATTGTATTTTCTTCCATTACCTTTTATCACTCTTATATTCCCCTTTCCCCTGCAATCACTACACTGTCGTCCATGCCCATGAGGCCTTATTCCTTTTTGTTCAATCCCTCTACCTTCTAACCTAGCCCCATCCAGAGCTGTCACCCTGCTGCTCTCTGTGTGTCTGTCTGTATTTTGCTAGTTAGTTCAGCTTATTCTTTAGATTCCACATATGAGTGAAATCACATGGTTAATGTGTTTCTCTGACTGGCTTATTTCACGTAATATAGTGTTCCCCAGGTCTATCCATGCTGTCGCAAAGAGTAAAATTTTTCTTTTTTATGGCTGAGTAGCATTCCATTTTGTAAATGTCTTAAATTTTTTTTGTCCATTCATCTGCTCATGGATACTTGGGCTGCTTCCATACCTTTGTGATTATATATAACACTGCAATGAATGTTGCGGTGCTTCATTCTTTCAAATTAGTATTTTGGGTTTCTTTGGATAAATTCCCAAAGGCAGAATCACTGGGTCATAAGGTAGTGCCATTTTTAATTTTTTGAGGTATCTCCATACTGCTTTGCACAGTAGCTGCACCAATATGCATTCCCACCAACAGTGCAAAAGTTTACCCTTTCCTCTACATCCTTGTCAGCACTTTTTGTTTGTTGATGTATTGATGATAGCCATTCTGACTGAGGTGAGGTAATATCTTATTGTGCTTTTTAATTTGCATTTCTCTGATGATTAGTGTCATTCAGCATTTTTTCACATGTATTGGCCATCTGTATATGCATTTGGAGAAGTGTGTATTCAGCTCCTTTTCCTAATTTTTATTTGGATTTCTTTTATTGGTATTGAGATCTGTAAGTTCTTTTATAAATTTTGGATAACAATCCCTCATCAAATGTATCAGTGAATGTTCTCTCCCATTTGGTGGGTTGTCTTTTTATTTTGTTGATGATTGCCTTTGCCGTGCAAAAGCTTCAGTTTGATATAGTTGCATTTGTTTATTTTTTCTTTTTGTCCCTTGCTTGACGGGATATATCAGAAAAAATTCTGCTATGCGCAAAAGTCTGATATTTTACTGCCTGTGTTTTCTTCTAGGATTTTTATAGTTTCAGGTCTAATCTGTAAACCTTTAATCCATTTTTGAATTTATTTTTGAGTGTGGCTTAAGGTGGTCTAGTTTCATTTTTATGCACGTATCTGTCCAGTTTTCCCAACATCATTTATTATTAAAACTATCTGTAATTCATTGTATGTGCTTGCTTCCTCTGTCAAATATTAATTGATTCTGAAGGTGTGGGTTTATTTCTGGGCTTCTGTTCTATTGATCTAAGTGTCTGTTTTTATGCCAATACCATGATGTTTTGTTACTAACCTTAAAGTATAGTTTGACATAGGTAATGTGATTCCTCCAACTTTGTTCTCTTTTTTTTCAAGAATGCTGTTGGTATTCAGGGCCTTCTGTGGTTCCATATAAGCTGTTGAAATACGTGGTTTAACCTGTGAAATGTGTCATAGTATCTTGATAGGAATTATGTTGAATCTATAGATTGCTTTGGGTAGCATGGACATTTTAATGATGTTAATTCTTCCTGTCAATGAACATGGTATGTGCTTCCACTTACTTGTATCTTCAGTTTCTTTCTTCAGTGTTTTATAATTTTCTAAGTACAGGTCTTTTACATCCTTGGTAAGAGTTATTTGTAGGTATTTAATTTTTTGTGAGGCAATTATGAATGGGATTGCTGTCTTAATTTCCCTTTCTGATAATTCATTACTAGTATATAAAAATGCAAATGATTTCTGGATATTAATTTTGTATCCTGTTACTTCATTGAATTCATATATCAGTTCTAGTAGTTTCTTGGTGAAATCTTTAGTGCTCTGTATGTACAGTATCATGTCATTTGGAAATAAAGACAATTTTGCTTCTTCCTTTCCAGTTTGGATGCCTTTTTTTTTTCTTCTTGTCTGATTGCTATGGCTAGGACTTCCAGTACTCTGTTAAGTAAGAGAGGTGAAAACAGACATCCTTGTCTTGTTCCCAATTTTTTGCAGCTTTCGCCTACTGAGTATGATGTTGGCAGTGGGTTTGTCATATATGGCCTTTATTATGTTTAGTATGTTCCTTCTATTCCACTTTGCTGAGAGTTTTTATCATAAATGGGTGTTGTATTTTATCAAATGCTTTTTCTACATCTATTGCTATGTTCATGTTTTTTTATCCTTTATTTATTTATGTGTAGTATCACATTTATTGATTTGTGAATGTTGTACCAACCTTGCATTTCCAGAATAAATTCCACTTGATCATGGTGTTATGATCTTTTTGATGTATTGCTATATTCGATTTGCTAATATTTTGTTGAGGTATTAGCATCAATGTTCATCAGGGATTTTGGTCTGTAATTTTCTTTTTTTGTAGTGTCTTTATCTGGTTTTGGAATTAGGAGAATGCTGACCTTGTAAAATGAGGTTGGGAGCTTTCCCTCTTGAATTTTTTGAAATAGTTTGAGAAGGAGACGTGTTGGTTTTTCCAAGAATATTTGAGAATATTCACCTGTGAAGCCATCTGGTCCAGGGCTTTTGTTTCTTGGGAGTTTTTGATTACCACTTCAGTCTCGCTCAGTGTAATCTTATCTATTCAGATAGATTACGACCCCCTTGATTCTTCCTGATTTGATTTTGGAGGATCGTATGTTTCTAGGAATTTATCCATTTTCGTCCAGGTTGTCCAGTTTGTTGGCATACAGTTGATCATAACATTTTGTTAACAGCCCTTTGTATTTCTTGGAGTTTCTCCTCTTTCATTTCTGATTTTATTTGTTTGGGTCCTCTAAAATTTATTCTTGATGAGTCTGTTTGAAGGTTTGCCCATCTTGTTTATCTTTTCAAAGAACCAGCTCCTGGAATCATTGATCTTTTGTGTTATTTTTTAGATTCTGTTTTGTTTACTTCTGTTCTTATCTTTAGTATTTCCTTCCTTCTGTTCACTTTGGACATTGTTGTTCTTCTGCAAGCTCCTTTAAGTGTAAAGTTAGATGGTTTATTAGAGCGTTTTTTTGTTTCTTGAGATAGGTCTGTGATGCTGTGAATTTCCCCCTTAGTATTGCTTCCTCTGCATGCTTCAGATTTTGAATTGTTGTGTTCTCATTTTCATTTGTTTCAAGCTATCTTTTGATTTCTTCCTTGATTTCGTGTTAACCCATTCATAGTTTAATAACATGTTATTTTGCTTCTATTTCTTTGCATGTTCTTCAGTTTTCTTGTGATTTCTATTTTCTTTATAGTTTCTTTATTTTATTTTTAAACAGAGGGGAAGGAAGGGAAGGAGAGAGGGAGAGAAACATCAGT
Organism: Mormoops blainvillei; assembly: GCA_004026545.1. Classification (NCBI taxonomy): domain Eukaryota; kingdom Metazoa; phylum Chordata; class Mammalia; order Chiroptera; family Mormoopidae; genus Mormoops; species Mormoops blainvillei. The sequence continues at coordinate 223,023 of PVJD01000153.1, read as the reverse complement.
GTGTGGTTGCCTCTCACATACCCCTCTACTGGGGACCTGGCCCGCAACCCAGGCATGCGTCCTGACTGGGGAATCGAACCAGTGACCCTTTGGTTTGCAGGCCAATGCTCAATCCACTGAGCTATACCAGCCCGGGCTGACTTCTGTTTTCATGGCATTATGATCAGAGAAGATTCTTGATATGATTTCAGTCTTCATTAATTTATTGTGACTTATTTGTGTCCTTACATGTGGTCTATCCTAGAAAACATTCTTGTGCACTTGAAAAGAATATATATTATGCTCCTTTGAGGTGAAGTGCTCTGTAGATGTCAATCAAATCCGTTTGATCTAATGTGTCATTTAAGCCCACTGTCATCTTCTTGATTTTCTGCATGGAAGATCTATCCGTTAAAGCCAATGAAGTGTTAAAATCCCCAACAATGACTGTATAGCTGTCTCTCCCTTTATTTCCGTCAAGATTTGCTTTACATATTTAGGTGCCCCTATGTTGGGTGTGTAAATATTTACTGGGGTTATATCCTCCTGTTGGATTATTCCTTTATCATGATGTAGTATACTTCTTTGTATCTAACTATAGCCTTGGTTAAAAATCTATTTTTTCGAATATAAGTATTGCTGTCCCAGCTTTTTTTTTTTTTTACTATCCCTTTGCATGAAATATCTTTTTCTGTCCCTTTACTTTTAGTCTGAATGTATCTGTCATTTTAGGTGGATGTCTTGGAGGCAGCATATATATAGGTCTTGTTTTCTTATCCATTCAGCTACCCTCTGTCTTTTGATTGGAGCATTTAAGCCATTTACATTTGAAGTGATTATAGATAGATACATATTTATTGCCATTTTATTTTTTAACTACTTTCCTCTGGGTTTTTTTATTTTGTTTTTTTTTTCTTCTTCCTCTTAAAGCAGGACCTTTAACATTTGTTGCAGTACTGGTTTGGTCTTAACAAATTCTTTTAGCCTTTCAGGGAAGCTGGTTTCTTTCCCCCCTCAATTTTAATGTTAGCAGATCAGGTAAAGTAACCTTGGTTGGAGGTCCTTGATTTTTATCCTCTTGAAATTGAATGCCACTTCCTTCTGGCCTGAAATGTTTCTGTTGAGAAATCAGATGACTGTAATTAGAGATCCTTATAGATAACTAACTGCTTTTCTCTTGCAGCATGTAAAGGTCTCTCCTTGTCTTTAAGCTTCGCCATTTTAATTATGATGTGTCTGGTGTGGGCCTTTGGATCCATCTTGTTTCTGACTCTGCGCTTCCTGGACTTGTGTGTCTTAAGTTTTGGTCATTATTTCTCCGAATAGGTTTTCGAACCCTTGCTTGCTCTCTTCTCCTTCTGGTTTTCCATTATGCAGTTGTTGTTACACTTCATGTTGTTTCATAAGTTTCTTTAACTCTCCTCATTTTTTAAAAATTCCTCTTCCTTTTGCTACTCTGATTGGGTGGGGTTTTTTTTAAACCTTGTCTTCCAAATCACTGATTTGATCTTCTGCTTCATCTACCCTACAGTTTATTCCTCCTGTGTATTATTTATTTATATCAGATATTACATTCTTTATTTCTGACTGTTCCCTTTTGGGAAGTTCTATGTCTTTCTTTATGCTGTTGAGTATTCTTATAATCATTACTCTAAACTCTATCTGATAAATTGCTTATCTCTATTTCATGTAGTCTTCTAGAGAAATTTCTTGTTCTTTCATTTGAGGCCTGTTTCTTTGTCATCCCATTTTGGCTGCTGCTTTCTGTTTCTTTCTATGTATTAGGTAAATCTGCAAAGATTCTGGTGCAGTCTTTTGTTAGACACTGTCTGACTGGCTCTGGGCAACCTGTTTGGAGCTATCAGCAATCTGCAATTTTTGGCTTCTTCTGCTGGTCCTGTGTGTATGTGCAAAAAGTTGAGGCTGCACACCAAAGCCAGCTTTTACTAGCATCAGGCCCTGGGGAGGGTCAGCTAAAGTCTTAGAGCTCTGGAGATCCTCTTCGGCCTGTAGGCTTTCTGTTAGGCTTAATCAATCGGTTAAATAGCATCCAGCTGTTCTCCTGAGCAACCCAGCTTAATCTCCACTCGGAGGGGTGAGAGGGATTTCAGAGGGCTAGGCCGTTGCTTTTACCCAGGCACATGCCAGTTGGAGGGGAGTACTTTGCCTGAGAAAGATGGTCTCTGCAGTGGGGAATTACTCAGCACAGGGATCCTGGCAGCTGTTCTTTCAGTTTCCCCACAGAGCCATCAACTCCAGACTCTCCTCAGGTGTCTCTAGCCCACTCTACCCTCCTGCTAGAGGAAAGGGTAATTGGCTGCAAATGATATTTTTTATTTTGGCCCTTTAAGAGGCTCTTGGCATCTCTGGTGGACACAAACCTTGTTGCTTTTCACAGCTGGAAGTTATTTGGGTTCCTTTCCTCCTCCTGGTGCTCTAGGTTGCAGATCCCAGCTTGATGTTTAGACCCCATACTCCTCAGGGGGAACCCCTGGACATGCAATATCCATCCTGAACTTCAGCTGTCACCCATGAGAGGCCAGCCAGCTGTCTTGTACCTCCTCTGCACTCCCAGTCTCATTGTGCTGAAGTAGTCTCTTTTTTCTGTCCTTGGTTATAAGGCTTCTCTCCAGCTAGTATTCAGTTGGTTATTCAGGATGATGTTTCTGAAATTTATTTATAATTCCAGTTTGGTACTGGGAGGTTGTTAGTGTGACTTCCACCTACTTTGCTGCTGTCTTGGCTCTCTATCAAAACAACCATTTCTTATTCCTCATCAAATAACCTACAAATTTTTCAGATTTTCAGTTATCTTTTAGAAGCCAGTTTCTTAGCTTGCATCAAAAGGCAGATCAGGTTGGTATGTTTTTTGAGCTTTTTAACCCAGAAATTCCTTCTTCGCTCTTTTTTTCTTTTAATTTACTTGTGGAGAAAAATGAGGTATTTTTCTTTTCCTGTGATATCAGTTTTGCTGATTTGTATCTCCATAGTTCTTTTGTCCTTTGTATTTCTTATAAAGAGGTAGTTGATTGGGTTCCCATTTTTTTAAAAGCTAGACTGTGGTGGTATTATTTTTCTATCAGGAGGCTCCACATGTCTGGGTATTTCTCTTCTTGACATGTTAGCCCATTTACCTCAGTACCTTTTCCAGCAGTTCATCGGGGGCTGCAGAATGGTGATATCCTAATTCTGTTGTTTTATTTTCATTTAGTAGTTGAAATTTCTCCTAATTTTTCTTACTTGATAATGTAATTCATATATGAGGCAGATTGATACTTTGTTAATTAACCAGTTTTCAAAATAATGAATTGATTAATTAGCATTCCCCAGTTGTATCTAGTTAGGCCTTTTTGTATCATTATGTATTCATCAGTTTAAACATATATGGTATGTTTCTGTTTATGGCAGTTATTATCCTTTGATGGTAAGCTCTTGAGGTTGGCTCCTGAGTCGTTTTGTGAGGCAGCTGTAGTAGTAGGATAATTTCCTTGATATTGGGTATGCTAATTGTGTTTAAGCTCATCTTGTACATTGCCTACCCCAAAACTATCATCAGCTATTTTACTAGGAAGCCCTGATGCCTTTTCATGGAAGAGGGTATTTCATCATCATATTATTGCTTTTAGGTGTGCTCATGTGCAATCAGTTCACATGCAATATATTATTTCTCAAATTTAAAAATCTTAACTCTCATACATGTCATTTTATATTAAAAAGCTGTTACCGGTGATAGCAAATCAAGAACTAATTGTGGATTTCCATTTAGAACTCAATAATTTATTATTTTCTTAGCTGAAAAAAATATGTCATCAAACAGTGACTTTGTCAGATTTGAGACCTGCTGGTCAAGAACCACAGGTAGCATGTATTTCTTTCTGTTTCTGTTTCCCTATTATTTTCACATTTCCCCCTTTTAAAATCTTATTTTTTAAATAAACTAGTACATTAAATATTGATAGGGTATACCAGATCTTGTTTATAATGAAACCCTATCCTTGTGTTTTTCATATTATGCTGTTTTGCCACATACAGATGTATTTGCAAACAAAACAGAACAAAGGAAGATTGTAACAGTTCTTTTCAGAGTTGGTATCCAACAGATACTCTTGGTTTAGGGGGTGAGGTGGAGAGGTTTGTTTATCAGACCTGCTTTCCCCAATATTCTCTTTCTTCCTTCCTGTCTTTCTAACTCTCTTTCTTTCAGAGAAGGAAGAGTAGCTGGGCAGAAGGACACTAGATCTGTGGTAGTAGAAGACTCTCCTCATAGGATGTTGGTATTCCTCAAACTGGATTGAAGTTTTTTACTACTAAAATATAATCATGGTAGTCTTTTTATTTCCAGTTTGTGAGAAAACCATTCTCATAACATTTCCCAGTTATAAATTTATCTACCATGTTATTTTTAAATAACAGTTTTTTTGAGATATAATTCACATATTATAAAATTTACCTATTGACATGTAAAACTCAGGGGTTTTTAGTATGTCATTAGAGTTGCACAAACCTCACCACTGTCCAATTTTAGGACACTTTCAAAACCCTCAAAAGAAACTTCATGGCTACGAGCAATTGCTTTTCATAGCACCGCTAATATTTCTGTCTCCATGGATTTGTCTATTATGGACATTTCATATAAATGCTATCTTAATACATGTGATATTTTTTGAGTGGCTTCTTTTACTTAGCATAATGTTTTTAAGAGTCAGTCATGTCAGAGCATGTGACATTGTCTTATTCTTTTCTTGCAGTATATTTTTTTGTTATAATTATGGAGCAAAGAAATGGTCATTCTCTCTTTAACAAATTATTAGCCTACAAAGTGTTTTAAAGTGTCTTTTTTTATGATTCAAAAGTAATACAGTCTAGAAGTAGCCATTTATTAGAGATTTGAAATCTAAAATCAGTCTTTACAAGACAGATAAGTTCCAAGTGTATGCATGTTTCATTCAAAGAATATTGCCCATTTCAGGTCTTTATACTGTCAAACCCAGAAATATGTGGAATTAAAATTTCAGTTTTCTGTGTTTAAGTTCTTATTGAAAATTTTAATGTAGTTTTTCACTTTCTTTATTCTTTAAAGTAGGCATAAAATGACTTAAAAATAAAAAAAAATAAAAAGGGTTGCCTAGATACAGACAGTAAATGGTGAGAACTGTTTATCCTGATAAACTGAGGGTTAAATTGCCCACTAAAGGGCGTATCCTTGGTACAGGTTTGTTGGAAAGGAATATGTCTAAGCCACATTAGAACAATATTAATATTTTCAAGATTTTGAAATAGGCACCACATATATTGTTACTTAAATCTGAACTCTGCTAATAAGAAAGGAACATTCTGCTAAATTGGCAGCAACATGCCTCTACTTAAGATCATTTTGTCTTTTAGTTTTTGTTTTTTTAATTTAATCTTTATTGTATTTTTCCATTACCATTTAGTCCCCTTATACTCCCTCCCCCACAATCACCACACTGTTGTCCATGACCATGAGTCCTTTTTCCTTTTTGCTCAATCCCTCCATCCTGTAACTGGCCCCCCCATTATCTGTCATCCTGTTCTCCATCTATGAGTCTATCCCCATTGTCCTTGTTAGTTCAGTGTATTCATTAGACTCCACATGTGAGTGAAATCATATGGTATTGAAGAAGATCATTTTGGAAAAGCTTGTGTTCACCCCTAATTTTAAGTAGCAGACTAGATTCACAGTCCCCTGTTACTCTGTTTTTCTTGTCCATAGGGCTGTGTAGGAGAGTGACTTCAGTTTCATACTCTGCTTTGTCTTTCTGTTTGATTTCTGCTCCAGGAAAATGTTTACCTCAATTCTGAACCTTGACTAATCTTCCGGGTTTTCTCACTTGATACTTTATCATGTGTTTGAACTGAAAGGGTGTGTCTAAGGATGCGATCTGGAACCGTGTTGGCAAATAAACTTGAGCTAACACATCAAATAGAAATTTACCAAATATAGCAATATTTATTATATAGAGATATTGTTCATAGATTTTCTTATCATTTTTCTATGCAGTAAAATGTAAGAGAACAGTCTTAACTGATGTTATAAACTTTGTGAAGAGGAGAAAGGGAGAAGAAAACTTTGATTTGATGGTGATGGCTGTGGTATGTCTTGTTACAGAGATTAGAGATAACTGTGAAAATTTTATGTATTATTAAAAGTAATTTTTAGCCAGTGATAGAATTTTTGTCTAGGAAAGCATAGTAGATATATATTTTTTTTCACATAATTATACAGAGTGAGTTAGGTTACTTTCTTTTAAATAGGCACTATTTGGAAGCAAGCTTTTCACCACAGTGGAAGAATCCTTAGATAAGCATTTAAATCTTCACATTTTTTTCTTTAAATAGGCTAAACTGTCACATATAAGTGAGCTAATCAATACAACCACTAACTGTAGTTCAAGGGAGTAATCAGTCAATAGGTGCTGGATTTAGTCCTTTTAGAGTCTGAAGTTTGACTTTACCTTTTTTCTCAGTAAAACCAGTGTTACAAAATGTTACTCTAGGTAGCACTTGAAGTTGCTGTTGGGATGTCCTGTTTTTAAGATGTCTTATTTTTTAAAGCGAAAATTAAGGGAGTTTTTAAAACTTTTGTAATTAGTATATTGTGAGCATATATTTACCTGAAAGTGGCATTCTCTGCCTTCATAGAGGTTTTATTTTAGAAGTTAAATTAGTCCTTTTCATCTTAACCTTTTCATTGAATTATAACGTATAGATCTTAAGTTTATAGCTCAATGAATTTTTGCAAATTTATACACTTGTGTAACCAATGCACAGATCACTATTTAAAACATTACTAGCACCTCTCACTGTCTTGTTCTTCCTGTTCAACACTTTCCCAAAGATAATCACTATTTAGATTTCTGTCACTATAGACATACTTTATCTGCTTTTAATTTTATGTAAATGAAATCATATAGCACCTACTATTACTGTCTGGTTTCTTTTGTTAATCATTGTGTCATCCATGCTTTGGGGCATCCTTTTCTTGTTGTTCAGTATGATCGTGTTGTTTACATGTGCCATACTTAATTTTATCATTCTACTGATGGTTGGTACAAGTAGTTTTTGGTTTAGGACTTTGTTGAATAAAAGCTGTTATGAATATTGTTGTACATGTCTTTTGATAAACATATACACATATGTTATTGGGTATATTTAAAAGTAGAAATGCTGTGTCACAGGGAATATATATGGCCAGCTTTAGTTTTTCTGCCAAAGAGTTTTCCAAAGTGATTTTACCAATTTATATTTTCTTCAGTATTGTATGATAGTTGCTTTACATTTTCACAAAAACTTGGTATTGTCATTCGTAAAAGAATCTGGTGGGTATAGAAACTAATATTTCTATTCATTGGTGCTAATTAAACAGGAAATTCTGGCAAGCCCTAGCCAGTGTGGCTAAGTTGGTTGGAGTGTTGTCCGGTACACCGACGGGTCGTTGGTTCGATTCCCAGTTGGGGTACATACCTCTATAGGTTGTAGGTTTAGTCGGCATTGGGTTGTGTGCAGCAGGCAAACAGTCAGTGTTTCTCTCTGACATGGATATCTCTCTCTCTCTCTCTCTCTCTCTCTCTCTTTCTCTCTCTCTCTCTCTGGCTCCCTCCCCACCACCTGTCTTTAGAATCAATGAATGTATCCTCTGGCAAAGATTAAAAAAAAAGAGGAAGAATATCTTGGCAATTGAGAGTTTATCTTTCAATGAGTAAATAATTTAAATAACTTGAAATAATTATGAGTACTATATAAAAGTTCTTTCAGTCAAGATGGTTTGCTTTCTTCCGTTTTTACCTAGTTTAAAAAAGAAAGAATCGAGTCCTAAAAAAATAATTATTGTCTTATAGAAAACAATAACAGGATGATAGTAACTTTACTTTGCTAGTTAAATAACTGTATAATAAAATGCCCTCAACCCTAAAAGAAAAAGGAAGCACCCAAAGTTGTAACAGCTTTTTAATACTTGTCCATTATTAAAGTCACTGTAGTGATAAAGACTGTGAAAGTTCTGGCAGAAAAACATATTTCAGGTTCTATTATAGGCTTGTAGTAAATTGCAACATTTTTTTCCTTCAGGGAATTTCTAAATGTTTTTGCAATCATTTAAAGCTTTACTGCAAGTGAGGCAATAAAAAGGAAAGAAATCCAATTATTTTATGTGCAAAGCTTTCATTTCTATTTAATGAAAGAAAGGAAAACTTTTGTTCAGTAAGCATGTAGGCTTTACAGTCCCTCGTAATAGAGTGGATATTTCCTTCAATAGAAAATAAGAAAAATATTTCCTCAGTAAATGCTGTGATGAAAGGTAGGTTTTACTAAGTTAAAGCCTATGCTTACGAATGTTGCAGTCAAGACTTCAGCCAAGATGGAGGCATAGGTAGATACACTTTGCCTCCTTGCACAACCAAAAGAATGACAACAACAAATTTAAAAACAAAAAACAACCAGAACTGCCAGAAAATCGAACTGTATGGAAGTCCAACAACCAAGGAGTTAAAGAAGAAACACTCATCCAGGCTGGTAGGAGGGGAGGAGACAGAGATGGGAAGCCGGGGCAGAGGGGACACGGCAAGGCAGCAGCTGGAGGACGGGGCGGGTGAGGTGGCAGCTGGTATTCCCACATTTGTGTGCTGATACACCGGGAGGAACTATAGGGAAGGAACTATAGGGGAGCGAGACAGACCATGCAACCCAGGCTTCCAGCATGGGAAAAGAAAGCCCCAAGACCTCTGGCTGTAAAAACCTGTGGGGGTTGCAACAGTGGGAGAAACTCCCAGCCTCACAGGAGAGTTTGTTGGAGGGACCCACAGGGTCCTGGAACATACACAAACCCACCCACCCAGGAACCAGCACCAAAAGGACCCAGTTTGCTTGTGGGTAGCAAAGGAAGTGACTGAAAGCCGCCCAGAGCCAGACTAAGCAGCATTGTCCCCTCTCAGACCCCTTTCCCACATACTGTGCCACAACGCAGTCACATAAGTTGCCCTGCCCTGGTGAATACCTAAGGCTCCCCACTTTACAACATAACAGGTGCTCCGGAGACAAAGAAATAATGGCCCAAATGAAGCATCAAGCTCCAAAAATAGAGCTAAGCAATGAAGAGATAGCAAACCTAACAGATGTAGAGTTCAAAACACTGGTAATCTAGATGCTTACAGAATTGTTTTAATATGGTCACAAAATAGAGGAAAAAGTGAAGGCTATGCAAAATGAAATAAATAAAAATACACAGGGAACCAACAGTGAATGGCAGAAAACCAGGACTCAGATTGACGATTTGGAGCAGAAGGAAGAAATAAACATTCAGCCAGAACAGAATGAAGAAACAAGAATTCAAAAAACATGAGGAGAGGCTTAGGAACCTCTGGGACTACTTTCAATGCCCCAACATCCAAATCATAGGGGTGCCAGAAGGAGAAGAGGAAGAGCAAGACATTGAAAACTTATTTGAAAAAATAATGAAGGAGAACTTCCCCAGTCTGGCAAAGGAAATAGACTTCCAGGAAGTCCAGGAAGCTCAGAGAGTCCCAAAGAAGTTGGACCCAAGAAAGCACACACCAAAGCACATCATAATTACATTACCTAAGATTCGAGATAAGGAGAGAATCTTCAAAGCAGCAAGAAAAAAGGAGACAGTTACCTGCAAAGGAGTTCCTGGAAAGAAGTATTCAGTCATGAAAGGCAAGGACTTAACACCCGAGATTACTCCTATCAGGCAAAGCTATCATTTAGAATGGAAAGACAGATAAAGTGTTTCCCAGATAAGGTCAAGTTAAAGGAGTTCATCATCACCAATCCCTTATTATATGAAATGTTAAAGGAATTTATCTTAGAAATAGAAGAAGATCAAAACTATGAACAGTGAAATGACAAAAAACTCACAGCTATCAACAACTGAACCTGAAAACAAAACAAACAGCAAACAGCTAGAACAGGAACAGAATCACAGAAAGGGAGATCATGTGAAGGGTTATCAGTGGGGAAGGGGAAGCCAGAGAATGTGGGGAAAGGTAGAGGGAATAAGAAGCAGAATTGGTAGGTACAAAATAGATGGGGAGGTTTAAGAATAGTATAGGAAATGGAGAAGCCGAAGAACTTACATGTAGGACCCATGGACATGAACTAAGAGGGGAAGGGATGCTGGTAGGAAGGGGTGTGCAGGATGGTGGGAAATAAAAAAAAAGTGTTGCAGTCAAGATGGAAGGGTCAGTAATGGGATTTGATGAATCATTGAAGATAATAAAAATAGTAATTGCTTACTTGATGCTTATGCCAGGCTTTGTTCTAAACCATTTATTTATATATATTTCATATTCCTCACAACAGCTCCATGAGGTTGATTCTGTTGCCGTCATTTACTGATGAGAACCTGAGACACAGGTTTGCTAATTTATTCATGGCCACACAGCTGTTTAGTAGCCAAGCCAAGATTTGAATCTGAATATTCTTGCCTTCAAAGTGTATGTACTTAACCAGTGTGCTCTGTGGCTTCCTTCTGCATTACTGTTACAGCCAAAAGTGGAGAAGGAAAGAAGAAAGAAAGGTCAGGGATTAAATAAAAACGTGACAGGTTAGGAGCTGATCTACTTGATATACAGTTCATTTTTAAGAACCTCCAGGAACAAAGGTGTCTTGGCCCCATATGCACTAGCTTTCTCCAGGACCATCAGTTTTCTGTATCTTTGTACAAGTGTTCTATTTCAGTATATACTTATTGAGCATCTTTTATGTGTTGAGTCTTATTCTAACATTGGCATCTTAAAGATGACATCAGGAAAAAATGTTTCCTCTAGGAGCTTATCGTCTCCTATGTTCACTCCTTAAGCCCTCCCTCTGCCCTTTATTCCCTAAAAACTAGTCATACCCTACAAGCAAGAGTGAAAGGTTTCATTGTGTAAGTCCCTTAACCTTAGTCATTCACTGTTACTGGCCCATGGTAATCCTCCAAGTATTCTTGATGAGAGGAAAGGAGAAAGTTGTATCTCCAGATGTATACACACACACACACACACACACACACACAATCTATATATATATTTTTTACAACTATAAAAACAGTATACATTTTTATTATTTTTTAAGTCAAATAATGTCGGAATTCTTGAATCTCAAGTAGAAGTAGTGTGAAGGCAAATGCATCTGTATACAAAGCCACATATTTTAGGTAAACTAATTATCAGTAATATGAAACCAATTTCAGTTAGCCATGTTAGAGAACCATCTGAATTACATTAGTTTTTTAATGGAAAATATAAAAAAATTATTATAAGAAGAGATTGTCAATTTTATATATCCTAAAATGTGGAAAAGAGATTTATTACAGAGTTGACAATTAATAATAACTTATGTTATTTTTCTGGATTTTGTGGCATTTTCACCTTTTTTTTGGAAAAAATATTTAATATACTTTTGACGATACATCATTATAGTTTTTATGTATATTTTATTGATTTTGCTATTACAGTTGTCCCAGTTTTTTCAGATGTATGTATATTTTGTTTTCTGGTTCATCTAGTTTAAAGTTAGTTGATGTTTCAATGATATTTTCATATACCCATCTTTTGTGATGTTTTGACATGCATACTAGACATTGTATGTAGGAAGTCCTTATTGAAAAAGTTTACTTTCTGGTTATTGCCGTTGAGTCATCATGATATGAAAAGATTTAAGTAGCAAATGTTAGAAAACTGCTCTAATTACATGCAGTGCCACTGTCATTCTATGAAATGGGAATTTCATAGAGGTAAGCAGTTAACAAAAGAAGAGAAAATTGCTGATATGACCTATGTGCCTCAAAATAGAATGATTTAAATAGTCCTCCTTACCTAAATTACACAGTCTCATTCTGCTCGCCTCCTTGACTACCCTGGTCTCCCTCAGTCGTGCCTCTGTCTGGCAAGTACTGTTTCAGTCCAATTACTGCCCTATTACAGGCCCTCATTTAGGCAGAAACCGTCAGCTGACTGGTCTCACTTCCAGTTCTTAGCCAAATCTCAGATTGTCATTGAATGTTGCCTTGCAGCCCCAATTTATACTTTTCACCTTTCCTAGTATGTTTAATTTTTAGCTTTCCAAAGAGTTATTTCTTGCTTTCTCTTCTCTCTATAAACATATGACACACCTAATTTCAGTAATGTTTTTGTTTCATATTTGATTGAGAAAACTACAGTCATATAGGAACTCCCTTATTTTTCTACCACCAAAACAACCCGCATCTCTGCGCTACCTTTCCTCTTGATGAAATGGTCAGGTGCTCTACCAGCTGCCCCAGCTGCTCTCTGGGTATTTTACCTCACAACTTCATTCTTCATTTACTCTCCTTCCCTGCTTTCTCAGTTTTTTTCGTTTCTACTGTATCTTATTGCCTTCAGTTATCTCTAGCTGCCACCCTTTTGAAAGGGTCGTCTTTGGTCATTGTGTACATTTTCTTATTAAGGTTTTCTACCCTTTGCATTCTATTCCAGTTTCTGTTTGCTTCTTTCTCCTGACACTCCTTAATTCAAGGTCACCAGTTATCTCCATGTTGCCAAATTCAGTAGATTTTTCTGTTCTTAACTTCTCATCATTTTTCCATACAGATGGTAACTCCCTTTTTCTTAAAGCTCTTTCTTGTCTCGGTTTCAGTGAACCCATTCTCCTGGGTTGTTACTGTTTTTAAGCATAGTATTTTTTTTAAAGGATTATATTTATTTATTTTTAGAGAGAGGGGAAGGGAGGGAGAAAGAAAAGGAGAGAAAAAGCGATGTGACAGAGAAACATCAACTGGTTGCCTTTGGTATGCACCCTGACTAGGGACTGAACCTGCAACCCAGGCATGTGCCCCGACAGGGATTTTGAACTGGCAGCCTTTTGCTTTGCAGGACAATGCTCAGCTAACTGAACCACACTGTTCAGGTCAACCATTTTCCTGGTTTTATTCTCACTGCATTGACTTTTCCTTCTGTGTATCCTTTGTTGACTTCATTTCCTCTGCAAGACTCCAAAATATAGTCCCCAGTTCAGAGCTGAGCCCACTTCTTTTGTACTCTTATCTGCCTAAATGCCCTCAACTAGTTCAGTAGCTTTACTTATCAAGAACATGCTGGTGGCTCCCAAGTCTGTATCTCTAAACTTGACCCAGCCTCAGAACTCTAGACTTATGTATTCAGCAGCTTCTTGTCATCTCCATGTAACAGATGGGGATGTTAAACTGAATATGACCAAAACAGAATTCTTGATCTTTCTCTGTCAGCTGCCCCCCCCACCTCAAGATGTCACATCACTAATCAGTTCACTGAGTTGCTTAAAGCAAAAATCTTAACTAAGATTTTTAACTTAGTTTCTTTTTTCCCCTACCATCTCTGACACATCACTTCCATCATTAATACCCTAGTAACTAGACCTTTCTTCATCTGTTACCATCCTAGATCAAATCACCAGTGTCTTTGTCCTGGACCTCTGCAATAGCCTCATAAACATTGCCCTTGTTTCCCTAATTTGCCTTTTTGAAAGTAATTCAGATTTTGTCGCTTGCTTGATACCTTCCAGTGACTTACCACTGCACTTAGAATGACATCCTTAGACCTTTTATTGTAAAGCCTTATACAGTGAATCCTTATGCCCTGCCTATATCTCTGACTTTACCTCTTCCACCCTGTTCTTTATTGTGCTCCAGCTATCTCTTTTTTGTGTTCCCAGAATAAATCAGACTCATCGTTAACCTCAAGACCTTTGCACTATATGCTCCACAGTGCTTTTCCCCATCTTTCCAGGGGTGCCTTCTTCCTGTCATTCAGATTTTAATTTAAATAGCACCTTAGAGAGAGGCCTACCCTGAACATCGAATACAAAATAGCTAGCCCCTAGTCATTCTTGATTACAACATCCTTTTCCAATATACCCAGTGTCACTTAACACTACTGGTTTATTTTGTGATCATTTGCCTTTTTGTCTTTTTCTTCCCTCTTCACCTCCTCCCCACTTCTCTTAAATACCAGGGTAGAATATCAGTGTCTGGACTAGTGCTAAGCATGTAGAGGATTAATTATTGAATAAATGACTATCAATGAAGTAAGCAGTCCTTCTGTAAAATGATTTTTGGCAAAAATCCTCTTTACTATTGTGCTGTTGGGAAAGTTGAACATGACAGACCGACAGAATTTAGGGGAGTAAAGGGAACTGCTGAAGGGTATTTGGTGCCTAAGACCAAGAGAAAAGTTCAGTAGTTGGCTGTTAACTTTGTCTGTAATGCAAACAGCTCAGTCTATCAATTCACTTTATAAAGTGAGTCTTGAAAGAACAGAGAGCAGAGGTGTTGAATAATCCTTATGAGGTTTAAAACAGGTAACACAACCACTGAACCTGTAGTGGGACATATAGCTTAGTGTTCAGGATATTTTTTTCCTCCAGCTGATACTTTTAATAACCTACTATAGGAATTTTTTTTTTTTTTTTTTTTTTTTACTAAAGAAAAGAGATAAAACCATCTTTATAATATTGGGAAGTATTTAACCAAAATACAAAAGATATTCTTAAAAACTACTATCTTGTTATTATAGCAAAAAAGTCCTGGTGAATGAATTATTAATCTTTGCAGTTCTAAGAGGATTAGTTAATATAGTACTGATAGTGAAAGTAATTTGTATCTTTTATTGGTATGTCTTAAAATGTCTATAGGCTTTGCCATTAGTAAGGTTTTTTCTTGCACTAAAGATTCTGGTGCAGGAACTGATAGACTATGTGGAAATGTATACATTAGCCATAGATGGGGCCCAACAGAACATATACCCCCACAGGCATTTTAATGGGGGGGGGCATTTAGGGCCCACATTAAGACTTTATTTGTGTTCCCTAATGTGTTAGAGCTGGTAAGGATGTAAGCAATCTAGTCCAGGCCCCTTATTCTTCAAAGAAATGGGTGCTGAGTGTGATTATACAGTCTGTAAGTGATGTCAGGATTCAAATCCCCACAGCTCCTGACCCAAATGTCTGCCGGTGATAACTTGTTTTTAGTAGTTGTCTTCAGCCAGAAACACTGCACCTGGAACAAGCAGTGAGTGTTCATATCCGATGATGGATGCAATCTTCTTTATCAGTTGGCTTTTTGTGCTTACCTGAACCCTGCAGGAAATAATTTGCAGTTTTTATTTTTTTGTCTCTGACTTCGGAACTTGAATAGTAATTTTTCATACACAGTAATTTGTTTATTGGTTGTTGGTAAAATATCTGATAAGTTATATAATGTGTTCAGTTGTCTTGAAAGTTTTTCCTCATACTTCTCCCTATCTAGTATCACTAAGCCGAGGGCCCTGTACTTCTCTGGCAGAATCAGGACATACAAACTTGAAGTTACTGTCTTTCCCTTGTTTAAAAAGAAGATATAAAGCTGAAAGTAAAGTGTTGAAAAATAGCATGGTATTATTCTGAAGTAGCCACAATTAAGTGCCAAAGAGAGAACTTCCATTCTTCAGGAGAAAAGGAAACTAGTTTGGGAAGCTAATGGCCCAGGCAGGGAGGTTAATAGTAGTAGTGTTTATAGTAGGGGCTGTAGTGGTAATAGTTAAGTTTAACTGTAGTAACAGTACAGCACTTTAACTGAAAGAGCATAGTCTCCAAATCCTTATATGCCAATGTGAGTCTTAGATTATCATTAAATAATAAAAGTAAAAAAAAAACCAACAAAACAACAAAACATGGTTTGGTACATGTGAACTCTATAAATGGAAGTTGTTATGTGGGTATTTTGGTTATGGTAACATCAAATTATATCTTTGGATGGATTCATTACCACATTCTTAGAACACTTCGAATTAAGACTTACTAAGTATCAAATGATATCTCACTTATAAGTATATAAAATAACATCTGAAATAAAGTAGCTATAAAGTATTCTGTTCTTTACTAACAGTAATGTTATTTCATTATTAGGTATTTTATTAAAACCAAGAACTTTAGAGAAAGAATCCTCTGTGTTTGAGAACTGAGTGGTTTCTGACACTGAACTTCTGTTTCCACTATAGACTTAATGCATCATCTTAAAGCAAACAGTGAAAGGGTGAAATTCTCTAAGTTTCTTCTGATCTAGTAATAAGTGGCAAATGATTTCTAGAGAGTTCCTAACCTGGCTATAAAAGAAATCTTGAGACAGTGTAAGGTGTGTGATAAAACACACTTACATTATGTAGTACTACACAAGTTTGGTAGTGCTGTGTTTTGGTCATAGTACCTGATGATATGATAACATAAAACCATCAGCTTCTGAGCATAGGAAAGAAAAAGAGAAGAAAGTTAAATTATAAATAGTAATAGTAAAATCTCAAATGTTTTATAGTTTTCTATTGTTATACTTCCTTTATTTAATTCTGAGTTTCTGCCCTAAATCATTTTCCTTCACTCTGAAGAACTTCTTTTAACAATTTTTGCAAGACAGGCCTGCCGATCACAGATTCCCTCAAATTTTTGTTTGCCTGAGTAAATCTTTATTTGTCCTTCACTCTTGAAAAATAATTTCACAGGATACTGAATTCTATGTTTGTGGGGTTTTTTCTTTCAACACTTTAAGTATTTGAAGTGCTTGTGTAGTTTCTTGCTTGCATGGTTTCTAAGAAGTTAAATACAATTTCTTATATATTTGTTCCACTCTAGGATTTTTTCCCTGCTTTCACTTCTTTCAAGATTTTTCCTTTATTTTATATAGTTTAAAAATGGTGTGACTAGGTGTGTAGGTTTTTTTATTTGTTTCTTGTTTTGTTTTGTTGCTTTTTTTTAGCATTTACCCTGCTTGGTATTCTTTGAGCTCTCTGGATGTCTGATGTGGTATCCTATATTAATTTGGGGAACTTCTCAGTCATTATGCTTCAGATGTTTCATCTTTTCTTTGGTCTTTCTTCTCCTTCTGTTATTCCCAATACATGTATGTTATACCTTTATAGTTGTCTCACTTAAATATTTTGTGTTTTTTTTTTTTTTCGGTCTTCTCTGTTTTTCCATTTTGGAAATTTCTGTTGACATATCCTTAAGCTCAGAGACTCTTTCCTCAGCCACATCCAGCTACTACTAATGGGACCATCAGAGACATTCTTTTTTGTTAAAGTGTTATTGCACATTATTATATTCGTGCCCTAAAATCATCACAAGATAATAGCATTTTTATTCTTCTTTTAAATTGTTGTTCAGTTATAGTTGTCCCCATTTTCCCCCACCACTGTCCCCTGCCCTTCCCACCCCCCACCTCCCACATTTGACTTTAAGATATTTTTACTTTATATTACATCATAGCTGTATTTCAAATACCTTAAGTAATTTTATCTTATTATTATTTGCAACATACAACAGAATGTGTATGCTATAGAGCAGTGGGGTCCCCAACATTTTTGACAGCAGGGACTGGTTTTGTGGAAGACAGGTGGCGGTGGGGTGCAGCTCCCGTGAGTTAACCTGCTGTGGATAGCTGCAGGAGTGGTGGGCGGGGGCGACGCTGGGGGACAGGAGGCAGAGCTAAGGCATCAGGCCAGCTTCACTAGTGGCCTGGTTTCTGACAGACTGTGGACTGATACCAATCTGCGGCCCTGGGATTGGGAACCCCTGCTACAGAAACCAAAGGTATAAGTCGGCGATTTTCAACCTTTTTCATCTCATGGCACACATAAACTAATTACTAAAATTCTGCAGCACACCAAAAAATATATATATAATTTTGATTCATTTACATGAGGTAGCTGTTATGTTGGTTGTCATTTTTTGATTTGACCATCTAGCAGGGGTGTCCAGCCTTTTGGGTGTATCTAGGTCACACTGGAGGAAGAAGAGCTGTCTTGAACCACACATTAAATACACAAACACTAATGAAAACTGATGAGCAAAAACAAAAGGTTTTAAGTAAATTTATGATTTTGTGTTGGACCATATTCATAGCCATCTTAGGCCACATGCGGCCCATGGGCCGTGGGTTGGACACCCCTGGCAGGGAAAAGAGGTTAGTGCCCGCGACTAAATTCTCAGGTATTGCATGTTTTAAACATTCTTGCAGCACATCAGTGTGCTGCGGCATAGTGATTGAAGTCACTGGTATAAATTATAGTTTGTGTATAAATAGTTTTGTTGTTTAACATTTACTATCTTACAGTATTATAGGCAAGTTATTAGAAATCAGATATATTTTTTCATTGTTTTGAGAGAGAGAGAGAGAGAGAGAGAGATACGAGATATGAGAAACATCGATTGGTTGCCTTCTCGTACACATCCCAACTGGGGATTGAACCCGCAACCTGATTAGGTGCTCTGACTGGGAATCAGATGCTTGATCTTTCGGTGTGTGGGGATGATGTGCCAACCAACTAAGCCACACCAGCCAGAGATTTTTTTCATTTTAGAAGAGCTTGTCAGGAAGTCATAATCTATTACACACCCGTTTGCTTAACTGCAACTCATTTGGGGGTTCCACTTACAGTTCTCTGACATTAATCTGGTGATGTATATATAAATTCTTTATATAAATAAAGAGAGCAACAAATATGTTTTGCTGTAGAAACTAATTAGACTTTAGAGTGACCAGTGAGACAGAGCTTTCAGGGTAACTATAGAGTGCTTCTCTTGATAAATGAAACTTAAGAATAGGAAGCTTATCTTGATAAATCCAACTGTTTAAAGGCTATTACATTACCTTGTTGCTGTAGGGATTGTTAATGAGGGATAAGGAGAAAACTCTTCCAAGCTCCCTATCTTACTTCTTGAGACTTGATTTTGATAATTTTAAATGTTTTTGAAATACTGGATTATGCAGTGTGGTAAAGACAGGAGATCTGTTAGTTTGACTGTGTCTTTGTAGACTAGTATTTGAGGCCAACTGTAATCTTCTCAATCAAAAACTGAATCTTGTCAGCTTTTAGAATATGGCAGAGTTGGGTAAACACAGCAATTGACATGATGTAATGGATGGAATAGGCTCTGTTTTTTGAAACAGGCTCTGTCTCTGAATTTACCAGTGACAGTATCGGGCTTATATGCACATTATAATGGAATAAAATATAATACCTAGATAGTTTTAGTTTATCTTTGTTTTAAAGGATTGCACAATTTAGGGGATTTTTTTAGAGGTTTGTTGAAAACTCATAATCCTGTCTACATTTTAGTTATACTCATCCAATACTAGAAAAATAAATACTTAATTCTTATAATTTTACAAAGAGATTTGTAAAAATAATTGTAAATGTGAATGAGAATTTTCACTTGTTACTATAAAGTCACTTAAAGAGATAGTATAGAAAATTAATACCTTTTATGGATACTTAGCTCTAAAATTTTAAGTATTATCCTGGTAAGAATTTCAGGAATATTCCTCATTTACATGGTTTGGTGCTTTAGTGTATCAGTCCTTGCATTTTCTCTAGGTCAATTTTTTTATGTTTACATTTGTGAGCAAAGAAGAATATTATCTGAATTCAGTCTTTGTAGCTCTCACTAATATGAGAAGGTAGTACTTGTACTACTATGTAGATACAGAAGAGTGACCTCTAAAGTTACCTCTTTCCACACATTGCTGTGTTCACAATACTGCCTTAGCAAGATTTGAGAATGAAGGGATACAAGAGGCAGTTTTTAAAGTGATCAGCTGTTTTACTTTTTTCTGGTTTATGATATGATATGGCAACCTCTGATATACCAGCTATCGGTAATTCATGTCTGAATTGTTGAAATCCATCTAGAATAGTCAGCCCTGTTTGGAGTAGTTGGTAAGGTTTAGGGCATAGATATCCTTCATTCATGTAAGTTGACCAATTGTAGGAGCAAAAGAGCAGACTTTTTTTTTTTTTTCCTTTGGTATATTTTATTGATTATGGTATTACAGTTGTCCCATGTTTTTTCTCCCTTTTATTCCCCTCCACCCTGCACCCCCCCTCCCTCCAGCAAACCCCCCCCTGCCCCCGGCCAAATTAATGTCCATGGGTCATGCATATAAGGTCTTTGACTTCTCCATTCCCAATACTATTCTTAACCTTCCCCTGTCTATTTTGTGCCTACCAATTATGCCTCTTATTGCCTGTACCTTTCTCCCCATTCTCCCCCCTACCGTTCCCGCTGATAACCCTCCATGTGATGTCCATTTCTGTGTATGTGTTTCTGTTCTAGTTGTTTGCTTAGTTTGTTTTTGTTTTTGTTTTAGCTTCAGTTGTTGATAGTTGTGAGTTTGTTGTCATTTTACTCTTCATAGCTTTGATCTTCTTTTTCTTAGGTAAGTCCCTTTCACATTTCATATAATAAGGGCTTGGTGATGATGATCTCCTTTACCTTTATGGTATCGGGGAAGCACTTTATCTGCCCTTCCATTCTAAATGATAGCTTTGCTGGATAGAATAATCTTGGATGTAGGTCCTTGGCTTTCATGACTTTGAATACTTCTTGCCAGCCCCTTCTTGCCTGTAAGGTTTCTTTTGAGAAATCAGCTGATAGTCTTATGGGAACTCCTTTGTAGGTAATTGTCTCCTTTTCTCTTGCTGCTTTGAAGATTCTCTCCTTATCTTTAATCTTGGGTAATGTAATTATGATGTGCTTTGGTGTGTGCTTTCTTGGGTCCAACTTCTTTGGGACTCTGAGCTTCCTGGACTTCCTGGAAATCTGTTTCCTTTGCCAGATTGGGGAAGTTCTCCCTTATTATTTTTTCAAATAAGTTTTCAATTTCTTGCTCTTCCTCTTCTCTTTCTGGCACCCCTATGATTTGGATGTTGGAACGTTTAAAAGTTGTCCCGGAGGTTCCTCAGCCTCTCCTCATTTTTTTGAATTATTATTTCTTCATTATGTCTTGGTTGAATGTTTATTTCTTCCTTCTGCTCCAAATTGTTGATTTGAGTCCTGGTATCCTTTCCTTCACTGTTGCTTCCCTGTGTATTTCTCTTTATTTCACTTTGCATAGCCTTCACTTTTTTCTCCATTTTGCGACCATACTCAACCATTTCTGTGAGCATC
Source organism: Mormoops blainvillei (assembly GCA_004026545.1). Lineage (NCBI taxonomy): Eukaryota > Metazoa > Chordata > Mammalia > Chiroptera > Mormoopidae > Mormoops > Mormoops blainvillei. The sequence continues at coordinate 202,092 of PVJD01000153.1, read as the reverse complement.
CTAATTACCAGTGTTTTGAACTCTGTATCTGATAGGTTGGCTATCTCTTCATCACTTAATTGTATTTGTTCTGGAGTTTTGATGTGTTCTTTCATTTGGGCCATATTTCTTTGTCTTGGCATGCCTGTTATATTGTAAGGAGCAGAGCCTTAGGCCTTTGCCATGGCAGGGCAACTCACGTCTCTGTGTTGTGGCTCTGTACGTGGGGAAGGGGCCAGAGAGGAAACAGTGCTGCTTGCTTGGCTCTCTGCCAGCTATCAGTCACTTCCCCCTTTACCCACAAGCAAATTGGGCCGTTCTAGTGCTGATTTCCGGGTGGGTGGGTTTGTGTATGTTTTAGGACCCTGTGGATCTCTCCAATGAACTTTCCTGTGAGGCTGGGAGTTTCTCCCACTGCTGCAACCCCCATAGGCTTTTACAGCCAGAGATTTTTGAGACTTGCTTTTCCCATGCTAGAAGCCTGGATTGCACGGTCTGTCTCGTTCCCTAGTTGTTCCTCCCGGTTTATCCACATGCAGATGTCAGACTTCTTGGTCCACCAGCCGCCACTGCCTTGCCCAGTCCTCCAGCCACTGCCTCGCCCAAGTATGTCCTTTCCGCCCCGGCTGCCCATCTCAACCCCTCCTACCAGCCTGCATGAGTGTTTCTTCTTTAACTCCTTGGTTGCTAGACTTCCATCTTCCATACAGTTTGATTTTCTGGCAGTTCTGGTTGTTTTTTGTTTTTAATTTTTTTGTTGTCCTGTTTTTGGTTGTGCAAGGAGGCAAAGTGTATCTACCTATGCCTCCATCTTGGCTGGAAGTCTGGAGCAGACAGTCTTTTAGAGCAGTGTTTTTTAACCTATGCTCTGGTAATAAATACGGTTTACATTATGATCCAATCCAGCTTGCATGCACTCTCACATATGCACAGATGTACAAACCAATTCATGAATATTTTGTGCAGTGCATTTTAATTTATGTTCTATTTCATTTTTTTTATGCCAAAATTAAAATTCTAGTTGTTACCTATAAAATAGATTTCAAAACCCACCCGTGGGCACACCTGCAGTTTGATAAACTTTGTTTAGGCTATTCCCTTTTGCTTACCTTCAGGTTTCTTTTTACCCTGCACAAGTATATACGTGTTCTTTATTACATAGTTTCCAGTGGAAATGGTTGACAAACACCTCTTTAAATTATGATGCAATTGAAATCTAAGGAAGAAGAGAGACTCTTAGGACACATGCAGATGTGTGGTTATCTGGAAGGAAAGATATTTTCTAAAATGTTTGCAGTAGTTCTGAGAGTAAGAGTCAGTATTACTAGAGGACTTGGCTTCATTCTCTTTTTCAGACAATGAATGACTAATTTCATATTCTACAGTGTTTAAAAAGGTAGTTCCAGTTTGGTGGGAAAGTAACTCAAACAAGAATTTGAGTTTTTAAAAAGAAATCATTTAGTATAAAGAGGTTCCAGATTCTTAGACTAAAGAAAGTGAATAGGAAGGAATTCCTTACCGGTTTGGTTTCTGTTCCATGCTTCTTTCCATTGAAGATTCAGTAAAACATTATACCAAAAAATGAATTCTAAATTAGGGACAGAAGATAAGTTTTAATTATTCTATCCTTAATTGGCATATAATACCTGAACCTCAGTTAATTTGCAGAATGAATGAACTTAGCAAGTTTATCTGAATTTATTGTTATGTTTCAGGCTTTCTAATTTTAAATTAAATCATTGATTAGATTTTTAAGTTGCCTCTAAACATGAGACACTTAAAGCCTAGTATCCTGAGTATTAAAGGCAGGGGTGCGGCAAAAGAAGACCTGCCCCAGGATGCTGTTAGGCTCCCGCCCAGGAGTTCTTTGAAGTTTGCTGTCCTCGACCACTTAATCCTCAGATTCTCTTCTAGATTTGAGTGTTTATAGTAACACAGGCAGTCCAGTTTTTTAAAAAGTGTAGGGGGAAGGAAGGTCTAGCAGCTTTAGTATTAATTTGAAAAGAATTACTTACCTTGTTACTATAAACTGTGCTTTCTTTAAAATTATTTAGCTGAGCAAGATAAATCTTATCTATACTGGAGGTTGAAAAGTAAAAGAATATGAAATGGATTATGATAGTTACTGGCTGATAATTTTGTATTTCAGAAGGTATCTGTGATGGTAGGTTAATTGATTAAAAAATAATTCTGAGGGAGACAGTAGTGATTAAAAACAATTAAGGGTGGATATATTTTCTTAGAAATTATATATCTGTATAGCTTAAAAAGCAAACTATAAAGAACTTAATAGTTCTTTAAGTAGTGATAGAATAAATGATCTTGTAACAATGGTTTGAGAAAGGAATGAGCAAATGAATGTTTCATTTTCTTGGTTATAGAGAGGTAAGCTTTTGAGTTGAAAACCCTGTAGATGTATATATTTTTTAATGTTTTAAAATTTTTATTTTTAGAGGCAGGGCAAGGGGAAAGAAAGGGAGAGAAGCATCAGTGCAAGAGAGAAATATCGATTGGGCTGCCTCACACTCATGCCCCAACCAGGGATTGAACCGGCAATCTAGGAGTGTGCCTTGACTGGGAATTGAACCAGTGACCTTTAGCCTTATGGGACTGGGCCACACCAGTCAAGGCAGATACGGGGGGTTTTTTTTGTTTGTTTGTTTTGTTTTTTTAAATCCTTTTTTATACAGCATTTTTTGTATGAATGAAAAAGAGAAAGATGGTTTGGAATGTGTAACTGTGACCTGGGCTCCTGAAAACTAGAAGAATATAATATTTAAAATGTAACTGATAGTGTAGACTTGGGGAAAACATTATCAAATAACATTTCATTAGGCTTTCTTGGTGCAGTGGTGTTTTACATGTCAGCAGTGTGGGGGAGTGGAGTAAACTGTGCTCATAAAAACTTCAAGGCCTGCCCACCCTCTGCTAACAGGTGCACATTAACAGTGGCTAGCAAATAATATGAAATATAGTTCTTAAAGTGTAATTTCACATAAATGAATTATATTAAGATTAAATTTATGTATTTCCTATTTTGAGGTCCTGATATGTAAAGTTTGTCACTGTGAGCTCATAATCATGTTTACTTGTTTTTTTTCAATAATAAGTGTTCAAGGCTGCATTATACTGTCTTTATCAAAATTATGTATAATTGGGGCTTTAAAGTCTTTATTGGTTTACTTAAGAAAAATTAATTAATCTAATTATTTACTTTAAAGCTGCAGAAGAAAGAAGATCAGCAATTAGAGCCTAAAAAAAGCACCAGCCCTAAAAAAGCTGCAGAGCCCACTGTTGATCTTTTAGGACTTGGTAAGTAGTAAAAAGCATAAGTCACCATTAGAGTTCTAAGACAATTGAAACCTTTACTTCAAATTAATATAATGGCTTTATTGTCAGTATGCTAAAAGATACCTGCTAACTGAACTTGAAAATGGTATGATTACTTTGCTGAATTCCTGCAAAAAAAAGGAAGCCTTTAATAAGAGAGCTAGTCTCTGTCAGCACTGTCTTCACTGAAAGCCAAGTAATGAGTTCCTTGGGGAAAGAAAAGATATCAAAGTAATCTTCAAAGGTTTGGTAGACTGTGTGACATTTCAACATTTAAAGATTGGATTCATTCTCTTTCTCCATCTCTCTGTCTCTGTCTAATTTTGTCTGTGTGTGCATGGTGGTGGGGGTGGCGTTGTCCCTTAGCAAAATAATTCTGGGGTAGCCTTATTGTAAAATATGCTGGTTTAAAGAAAACTTAATTTTGTTTAACTGAAGCAACATGCTTTATACTTATATCTACTAGCTAGATTCATTTTATATACCTGATGACAATAAAGCTCATTTTAATTTAACGCTGTATTTATTCTCATGACTGATAGGTGTGTTGTTACCTGGTAAGTAAACAGGCTTTCATTCAAGAATTGCTTGTACTGTGCTTATCTGCCGGTATTGTCAGTTCTTTTCACATTTTTCTTCTCTTCTAAAATAGCTTGATAAATGGTTATTTTTAGTAATATCTGAGCCTTTGAGCAATAATTAATTTAAAAAATTCTTTTTTGGTTAGAGAAAGATTAACAAAGGAAAAGAATGGAAGATAGCTGAAGGGGAGAGTTGAAGATCATACACCGCTTTTCTTGATCTTAGTTCTTACTGAGTAAATTGTTTTCTATTTGAAGAATTACAGTTGAATGCTTTATTCATTTCTTAGGAAGCTGGTATGACATGCAAATATATGCTGTGGGGTTAAAAATCTCCTATGGTAGTAAAACTAAGTAGTGTATTAGAAATATTTAAAAACTGTAATTTTGAAAATAGAGCTTCAGTCCAGTACTCTAAATATAATTAGGTTGACTTCTAGTCCTCATAATTTCTGTATTTTATTTCCTTTGTTATAAATGAGAGGAAATAAAAAAGACTTACTACAAAAGAAAAAAAATCTTACTGAAACTATATGCATCTTTGTCTTCACTGCAGCATATTCTTCCCAGTTTGGGTGCCAGGTTTCTTAGTTTATAACTTAGAAATGTAAGATATAAACAGACCTGACTCTTTTCCTACAGGCCGATTCACTGATTCACCAAATATTCGTCAAGTGTCTTTTATGTGTCTAGGCACCATTGTAGGAACTCGGGAGATAGCTATGAAAGAAAGCAGATAAAAATACCTGAGCTCTTGGAATTTTCATTCTGTCTGAGGAGACAGTGAATAAACAGTTCAGTAAAATATGTCATAGCTCATATATAGTAAGTAATAAATCTTGTAAATTTGATAAGATATTTTATCTATAGTAATTTTAAATAGGGTTAGGGATAGGAGTGTTCACTGAGATATCATTGGAGCAAAGACCTGAAGAACTTGTGGATGTCTGGATATGTAGTGCAAGAACATTTTCAGTAGAAAGAACAGCAAGTGGAACGGTTCTGCAGTAGCAACTTACTTGATGTGTGCAAGGACCAGCAACCATGACAGCGTGGCTAGAGGGGAATGGTTTGGGGAAGGGGAGTGACAATGGAGAAAAGTAAGGGGCGAGGAGAGAGGCAGACAGATTGTGACTTTGGTTTTTACTCTGAATGTTCTGGAAATATATTGGAGGGGTTTGAGCAAAGAAGTACATGATCTGACTTTTGTTTTTAAAGTGTAGTAGAGGGAGACCAGTAAGAAAACTATTACAAGAGTACAGGTGAGAGATGAGGATGGCTTGGCGTAGGCACATTGGGGGTTATAAGGAGTAATCGAGTTTTGTATATATTTTAAAGATAGTGCCAGTAGGATTTGCTGACCAGTTGAAATTATAGGATATTTACCTTTGGGAATAAACCTGTAGAACGCGCAAATCTGATGATTTAGGACAAGAAAAACTGCTGTAGCAATGTCTTGAATAGCAAGGAGAGGATGGGATCTAGTAGACAAATGGATTGTTACTGGCCTTAGATACTCAGCTTAGATACTTAGATACTCAGACACTTAGATACTTAGATGTCTAGTAGACAAATGGATTGTTACTGGAATAATGTTGCATAGTAAATAACCCTCCAGAGCTCAATTTATATCAGTAAACATTTATCTTACTCTCAGGTGTGGGGGGGATCAACTAGGGCATCTCTGCTAGAGCTTCATTTGGTATGTTTTCTACCTTTCTTATAGGAATAAGTGTTTCCTTGCCTTCTTAATCTCAAAGTCATCACCACTACAGGGTTTGGTGATGGCAGCTGACCCGCCCTCCTCTTCTGATATCAGTTCCTGTGATAGCCAGCTATTGCTGCCCATTCTATATAGCAGACAATTCCAAAATCTCAGTGGCTTGCATCAGTTAACATTTCTTTCTTTCACTCAGGGTCTGTGTGTCTCCTGAGACAGCTCTCTTTTTGACAATGGGAGAACTTCAGGAAACATTGTCTTCAGGGGAGGATCTATGTTCACTTAGGGCATGAACGTGAAGGGAATGTTTGGAGAAGAGGTTACAGATATATAGAGGATTTTCCTGATGACTTGACAGTTTTAGATCATACTCTGGAAGAGTTCCAAAGGTAGGAAGGGTGGCAGATGGGGTCACAAAGAGGGATATCTTGCTGATGGAGTTTTAGCCGCAGGAGACTGGGAGTGTCTTACCCAGAGGACATATAGGTCTTCACTCATGCTGGTTATTGATATCTTAAATTCTTTTTAAAAATATTTTCAGACATTTTAAAAAGCAGTGTTAAACATGAGATTTGATGAGTTCATGAAAGCCTAGGAGACCACAGAGAATCAAAGGTCTCTTTCAGCTCAAAACATGCAGTGCTCCTAAATCAGGATTGATCACTGGTGTCTGCCTCGGGCAGCAGACCGTTTTTCTGATCTTAAGCATGCCACTTTTCCCTGAGGGGACTCTTGTTTCCCCCTGTGAATAGAAACGTGGTGGGGAGTAGGGAGCGGTATGATTTATGCTCATGCAAAAATGACAGTGTATCCCCATAATGAATGAGACCAGAATAGGCATTAACTTAAAATATTTTCGGAAAATACAGAGAAAACCTCTACGTATTTAGTGTAATTCACTTTGAATAGTCTCATAATAGGGTAGTAGTTAAGATCTTTTTTAGTATAGTCATGTACTGCATATTGACTTTTTGGTTGACAATGGACCATACATACAACGGGGTCCCCTAAGATTACAATGGAGCAGAAAAATTCCTATTGCCTAGTGACTTTGTAGCCTTGGTAACATGTTAGCACAACACATCACTCACGTGTTTGTGGTGTCAACAAACCTACTGCATTACCAGTCATATAAAAGCGTAGCACATGCAATTACAGCAGTAAGCTGTACTACCTAGGTTTGCATAAATACATTCTGTGATGTTTGCACAATAATGAAATAGCCTAACAACACATTTTCCTTCGTCAAGAGGCACATAACCATAATTTGACCTTCCCTTTAAATAAGTCTTTGGTGGGACCATTTTCTTTTTTTCAGCCTGGAGACTCAAGCTAAACCTACTTTCTTCATCTCACCTTGCCTGATCTATTCCCTATCCCAAGAACAAACATAAATGCCCTCTATATACTTTTTAGCAAGGATCAGCATTGTTTTTCAGAAAAGGACCAGATATTTTGGCTTTGTAGACCATATCATCTCTATTGTAATTATTCAATTCTCCCATTGTTGTGTGCAAGTAGACATAAACAAATGATTATGGCTGTGTTCCAATAAACTTTAAAAATAGTCAGCAGGTTGTAGTTTGCTGACCCCTACTTTCTGTTTCTGATTAGACCTACAATAACTACTTCATATTTAGGTGTTAATTTCTGTTTAAGGCTTGTAGAAACACTGTTTATTCAGTGCTTTACTCTACCGCCAGAGATGGGGTTAGATACTTGATTATTACATACCCTCTAGCCTTGGATATAAACTAAGATCTTGGGACCTTTCTTGACTAAGGGACAAACTGAACAATCCCTGAATGCTGTAGGCTCAAATCAGACTCCAGAGGCAGACACATATTGACCTGAATATGTACCTCCTAAGTTAGAAGAGAATTTAAAGCTTCCACGGTCTATGGGTGTGGTGCCTTTCATGTCTTCTACCTGTATAGTTATTCTAGGACTGGGAATTATTCTGTTAGTCTAGTTCCGTCTCTGTTGGTTATTACTTAGTTTTTACATGATTAAAAACTGACAAACTACTTAGCAGTTGGTTAGGATTATCCCCCAAACGAATGATACTTTAATTAGCAGGGGTTTTTGTGTGTTTTTTTTGATAGAAGGCCCTGTCTGAGAATAAAATGTTAAAGGGTGAGCGTATACTCTAAACGTAAGTCTTGGGGAAAAAAATCATAAATTGCTGATGTCAAGCGTGACCTTACAGGTTTCAGTTCAGTGTTTCACCAGAGGCGGAGAGCCCTTCTGTGGGGTTTCTGTGGTGTTACCAGCCGTGCACTGCAAGTGTGCTGCATGGCAGCCTGGCCCTGTCAGGAGGCCTTGACCAGCGTTCTTTCTGTCAGGTTCGCAGGGAAATGTGTGACTGGGTGGACCAAGGAAGGTCCCAGAGAGGGTCACATCCTCTCAGTGCTCCAGAAGGCATCTCACACAGAATCAAGTATGATCTTGGTGATGAAACGCTAGCTCAGGGTGTATTCACTGCTTAAATAAAATTGCCTGTTCTTATGCTTACTTTAATCTAGGGTGATTTATGCCTTAACATATCCGAACAGATCATGTATTATTTTAAATATGGAATTGTATATAGTCATTCATCTTTTTATTATGCTTCTCAGATACTGTTTTGTTTTGTTTTTTAACAAATTGAAGGTTTTTGGCAACCTTGCATCTAGCAAGCCTATTGGCACCATTTTTTAACAGCATTTACTCACTTCATGTCTCTATCACATTTGGTAATTCTGGCAATATTTTAAATTTGTCATTATTACATTTGTTACGGTGATGTGTGATCAGTGTGTTTTGATGTTATTGTAATTGTTTTGGGCCTCCACAAATCATGCTCATGTAAGATGGTGAACTTAATCCATAAATGTGTGTTCTGACTGCTCCACCAACAGGCCAAACCCCATCTCTTACTCTCTTCTGAGGCTTCCCTATCCCCTGAGACACAACATTGAAATTAGGCCAGTTAATAACCCTACATTGGCCTCTTAAGTGTTCAAGCAAAAGGAAGAGTCATACATCTCTCACTTTAAATCAAAAGCTCCAAGTGATTAAGCTTAGTGAGGAAGGCATGTCAAAAGCCAAGGTAGTCCAAAAGCTAGGCCTCTGGCACCAGTTAGCCAAGTTGTGATCCAAAGGAAAAGTTCTTGAAGGAAAATTATAATGCTTCTCTAGGGAACACATGAATGATAAGAAAGTGAAACATCTTTATTGCTGATACGGAAAAAGTTTTAGTGCTCTGGATAGGAGATCAAACTTGCCATAACATTCCCTTAAGCCAGAGCCTAATCCAGAGCAAGGCCCTAACTCTCCTCAATGCTGTGAAGGCTGTGAGAGGTGAGGAAGCTAGGAGAGGTTGATTCATGAGGTTTAAGAAAAGGCTGTCTCCATATGTGCAAGGTAAAACAGCAAGTGCTGATGTAGAAGCTGCAGCAAGTCATCCAGAAGATCTAGCCAAGATACAACGAATGAGGGCAGCTACACTAAACATTTTCACTGTAGATGGAACAGCCTTATACTGGAAGAAGATGCCATCTAAGACATTGATAGCTAAGAGAGAAGTCAGTGAGTGCTTGTCTTCAAAGCTTCAGAGGATAGGCTGATTGTCTTGTTAGGGGCTAATGGACCTGGTGACTTTTAAGTTGAAGCCAATGCTTATTTACCATTCTGAAAATTCTAGAGCCATTAAGAATGATAGTAACTCTACTCTGCCCATGCTCTATAAATGGAGCAAAGTCTGGATGACAGGACATTTGTTTACAACATGGTTAGGTGAATATTTTAAGCCCACTGTTGAGACCTACAGCTCAGAAAAAAAGATTCCTTTCAAAATATTACAGCTCATTGGCAATGCAACTGATCACACAAGAGCTCTGATGGAGATGTACAGTGAGATTAATGTTTTCAGAGCTGCTAATACAACATACATTCTGCAGCCCATGGGTCAAGCAGTAATTTTGACTTTCAAGTCTTTTTATTTAAGAAATACATTTTATAAGGCTTATGGCCACCATAGATAGTGATTTTTCTGATAGATCTGGGCTCAGTACATTGAAAACCTTCTGGAAAGGATTCATTTTTCTAGATGCCATCAAGATCATCCGTGATTCATGGGAAGAGGGTAAAATATCAGCATCAACAGAAGTTTGGAAGAAATTTATTCCAGCCCTCATGGATGACTTTGAGGGGTTCAAGTCTTCAGCAGAGGAAATAACTTCAGATGAGGTGCAAATAGCAAGAGAACTAGAATTAGTGGAGCCTGAATGACTGAAATGCTGCAGTCTCAGGATAACATTTGAATGAATGAGTTGCTCTGATGGACAGACACAGAAAGCGGTTTCTTGAGATGGAATCTATTCCTGATAAAGATGCTATAAACTTGGTTGATAAAGCAGTGGCAGGGTTTGAGAAGATTGACCCAAATTTTTTTTCCTATCTTATTTTTATTCTGGATTGTAAAGCTCTTTTGAATTAAAGTACAATTGACATACAGTAGTATATTAGTTTGAGGTGTAAAACAGAGTGAGGTTTCACATTTATGTACCTTACAAAGTGATCACCACAAAAAAGTCCACAACCCATCTGTCACTGTACAAAATTATTGTGATATTATTGATATTTCCTGTGTTGTACTTTACATCCCATGACTGACATATATTATAATTGTAAGTTTGTAACTCTTAATCCTCTTAACCTTTTTGCCCATACCCCCTCTCCCCCGCTGCCCAGCCCTCTGGTAACTGGTAACTACCAGTTTTTCTCTATGAGTCTCTTTGTTTTGTTTGTTCATTTCTTTAGTTTTTTAGATACCACACATGAGTGAAATAATGCAATATTTGTCTTTCTCTGACTTATTTCACTTAGCATAATATCCTGTAGGTCTATCCATGTTGTTGCAAATGGCAAGATTTCATTCTTTTTCATGGCTGAGGGGTGTGTGTGTGTGTGTGTGTGTGTGTGTGTGTATACACACATATATATCCACTTCTTCATCCATTCATCTATTAATGAACATCTAAGTTACCTCAGTGACTTGGCTATTGTAAAAAATGTTTCAGTGAACATGGAGGTGCATATATCTTTTTTAATGTTTCATTTTCTTCAGATAAGACCCCAGAAGTGAAGCTGTGGTCCCTCTTTGTCTCTTATTATATTGCCTTTGTTCTAAATTCTATTTGTCTGATATAAGTATTGCTGTCCCAGCTTCTTTTTTTAAATTTGTTTTCATGAAATGTCTTTACTTTCAGTCTTTGTGTGTCTCTCAGTCTGGAGTCTCATGCAGACAATATATATAGGGGTCTTGTTTTTTTATCCATTCAGTCACCCTGTGTTTTTTTCAGTGGAGCACTTAGTTTCCATTTAATTATCAATAGGTATGCACTTTTGACATTTTCATTGTTTTCATACTAGATTTATAATTGATCTGTCTACTGTGTATACTTACATGTTTACCTTTGCCAGTGAAAATTTTTTCATATTATTTTCTTATTTCTAATTTAGGCTTTTCCTTTTCCACTTAAAGAACTCCCTTTAACATTTCTTGTAATGCTGGCTTAGTAGTGGTGAACTCCTTTAGTTTTTACTTGTCTGAGAAAATCTCGATCTCTCCTTCAATTCTGAATTATAACCTCTCTGGGTAGAGTATTTTTGGTTGTAGATTTTTCCCCTTCATCATGTAGACTATATCGTGTGACTCCCTTCTGGCCTGCAGAGTTTCTGTTGAAAAGTCAGCTGATGTCTCATGGGCATACCTTCGTATGTAACTAGTTGTTTCTCTGTTGCCGCTTTTAAGATTCTCTCTTTAACTTTTTAACGACTTAATTATAATGTGTCTTTGGTGTGGGTGTCTTTAGGTCCATTTGTTTGGAACTCTGTGCTTCCTGGACTTGGGTGTTTGTTTCCTTCTCCAAGTCAGGGAAATTTTCAGCCATTATTTTTTCAAATAGGTTTTCCATATCTTTCTCCCTCCCCCCCCACCTCTTTCTCCCTCTGGGACCCATATGATTCAAATGTTAGTACACTTGATGTTGTCCCAAATGTCCCTTGTGCTATCCTCATTCTTTTTTTTTTCCTTTTTCATCTTCCATTTGGGTGATTTCTACTATCTTGTCTTCTTGATTGCTGATCCATTCTTCTGTGTCATCTGATCTGTTGTTGATTCCCTCCAGTGGATTTTTTTTTTTTCCATTTCAGTTGTTATATTCTTAGTTCTGATAGATCCTTTTTAAAAAAAATAATTTTTAGCTCTTTGTTGAAGTTCTCACTATGTTTATCTACTTGTCTGGAGAGTTGGATGAGCATCATTAAGACTATTAGTTTGAACTCTTCATCTAGTAGACAGCTTACCTCAGTTTAATTTAGTTCTTTTTCTGGGGTTTTGGCCTGTTTTTTTGTTTGGAACATATTCATTTCTGTCCTCATTTTGCCAGTTTGTTTCCATGTGTCATGTAGGTTAGCTAAATGTCCTTGTCTTGAAAACGTGGCTTTATTTAGAAGGTGTCCTGTGGGGCCCTTATTTAAAAGGTGTCCTCCTTGTCACCAGAGCCAGGTGCTCCAGAGGGTGGACTGCTGTGGTGTCCTGTTATGGCTGGGCCACAACTTCTGTGGATACACTGGTAGGCGGGGCCGGTGTCTGGCCTGCTGGCTGTGAGGCCTGGCCACAACTGTTGCAGACACATTGCTGTGCACTGGTGCCAGGTGAGGCTGCCCATTGATATGGCAGGGCAGGAGCAGCTTTGGAGGGGTGCTACCCTAGGTGGGTCTGTAGAGGGAGTCAAGGCCGACACCAAGGATGAAATGAAATGTTAACTGCCCTGCTGCAGGTGTTGAGATGCTGTCTGCCCTGACTAATGCTGTAAATATTTCTCTCCCACTTCTGTAAACCCCTTCGTGCCAAATCTATACTATGACTCCCAATACCGTCCCCTGCTTAGCCCAGCATAAAAGGAATGCGGGGCTGTTGTTCGGGGCTCAGAATTTGGAGTTTGTCTCCTCTGGGCCCGTGCACATAAATAAAGATCGTGCTCCTAACCCCTCAGTGTCTGGTCGCTTCATTTTTCTGTAACAGGTCCTCAGGGAAACACCAGGGTGGGATGAACAGTGTTAACAAGGTTAATGGAAAGTGCCAGATAAGACATCTCCCAGTGTCAGGCCAGTTGGATTAAGGAAAGGGGGAAAAGGTTGTGCCCACCAGCACTCTGGCTCAAGAGAAAGTTCCAACACAGCCCTGTCCCTCCAGCACACACCCTGAAATCAGTCAATAAATATATCATCCTCACATATGACTTAGGTGCTTTTCAAACTGCTGCCTCTGTGCCAGGACTCAGAAAGAGCACAGCCTGGGTTTTCTACAGCCCTTTGGCTCTCCCAGATGTAAGCTTTGCTGGTTTTCAAAACCAGATGTCACGGGGGCTCTTCTGTCTAGCTCAGGTCCTCCAGGCTAGAGCTGGGAACCATCGCACTTCAGGGACGACCTTCACAGTTTAATATCCCTCTGCTGCATGAGGAATGGGGAGTAGGGTAAGTCCTGATTAAACTTAATCTCTACTTCTGCCTGTTTCACTGTGGCTTTTACTTTATATCTGTAGTTGCAGAAAATCTGTTCTGCTAGCCTTCAGGTGTTCCTCAGAGATGTTGTTCTATATGTAGTTGCAGTTTTGGTGTCAATGAGATGTGAGCTCAGGATCCTTCTGCTCCACCATCTTGAACTCGGTGTCAGGAGCATTTCCCTTGAATGCCAATTTAGCTTGTCCTGAAAAGTTGGTCCTTGTGGTTGGTGCTCTGCCCCGACCCTGACTCCAGTTTTGAAAGAAGTTCTGTGGGTAAAGAGCTTTCAAACAGCATTTTTGTCCCCTCATAGTCAACAAATGGCTGGTATAGCTCTCAGCACCTCGTCATTACAGGACCACATCCTAAGGGTCTTTTTTTCTTTACAAGTTTTTCTTGGGAAAGAGAACTTTTCCCAGAAAATTCCCCAGCTCAATTCTCAGAGTCCCCCTGACTTGAACTTGATGATATGACCTCATTCTAGTTGTACTGAGGCTAGGAAAATAATATTTAACCTCTAGACTGGAAGACAAGTTTTGCCATTTGGCAAAAGAAGTACCACATGGGGCTTTGGCAGTTGAAACAGGTTCATTGCAAATTATTATCTTGTTAGTTTAAGAACAAGATAGTACTTACTATGTGCCAGGCACTGTTTTGAGTGTTTACAGATATTTTATTCATCAAATCTTTGCAGGAGCCCTGAAGTTGGTGAACTGTCATTATTGACATTTTACAGATGAAGAAACTGAGGCACAGCAAGATTAAGTTGCCCGAAGTCACACAGCTGGTAGATTACAGACTCAATCCCATGTTCTTAACTATTACACTATGTTGAGCTGTGATGAAAATAAAACTCTAAGACTACTAGATGACATCGTGCCATGCAAAACAGACACTGGGCCCGTTGGTCAAATTGATAGCTGGCAGCTTTGTATCATAAGAGGAGCATTGGATTTAAAGGCAGTACCTGTGTTTTGTCTTGGGCTCTAGCGTGTTATCTGGGAAACGGAAGTAAAAATCCTTCTGTTGTCAATGGCCAGAACATATGAATAAATAAACATGGAACACCTATCACGGTTATTTGCGTGAGGTACAGGGTTGAGCCTATAACCTGAATGTCAGGTCAGAGGAGATCAGTAAGAGGTAACTTCGGCATGGAAGCCATGGTCGTAAAACATGGTCTTTAGCCTGTTGAGGATCTGTAGCTGCCTAAAAAAACTGAGGATATTGGGCAGCTTCAAAGAAATCTAGTCTGTCACCATTTGTTAAACATTTACCGAGAAATTTATATTATACAATTTGTTATTTCATATTTATATGTCTCTTGTCTTTTGAGGCTGTAAAATGGTACAGAAATATTTGATAAATTTATATTTATGTGAATTTATATATTTAAAACAATGAATTCTATGAAGTTTACTCCTTAAACAACTTCTCAGCAATCCCCGGACAGTAGCTGAGTATCTACAGGAGCTGATGTGCATGTGTCTCCTAAAAGATGGATAGTGCCGTGGGCTCCTCTGCACAGCGCCAGGGAGCCCGCTCACTCCAGCCTCCCCGTGTCAGAGCTGGCTGGGCCGCACGGGGAGGCTCAGAGAGGGGGTCCTGACTGAACGGAGGTTAGATAGTCTTTTGAGATCACTTCAGTCATTTCATCAACCTAAATACTACCTATTGAGCATTAAGAAAGATTAACTAAAAAAAGAAAAAAAAGCAAGTAGCTCTCCCTAACTCTCAGTCACTTATATTTTTGTAAGCATTTGAAAACAGCCTATAGCTTGAAAATTTTAATATGCTTCACATGGACATTTGTGGCTTGAATTTACAAGGTAACACACATGGAAGTTTATTTCATTTATAAAAGCAAGTTATGTTTTGATATAAAGGAATTCCAAATAACATTTTTATTAAGGAAAAAGCCTTAAATGGTTTGAGTAGTAGAAAATAAAAAGGGTTCTTTTAGTAACATGAAAATTTATAAAGCTTTAAGAAGACAGATTTTTACCATTAAGGAGAGCATCACTGCATGTTATAGAAACAGCCTTTTTTAATCATTGCTGTTTCCACTTTAAATTCATTCTTTCTTAGGATGACGCCTCAGTAGTTACCGATGAAGAATTAGACTTGGCAGGTTTCATTGTAGCAAGGGTATACTCAAAGCTGAGTGTTCGTGCTCAGCCAAGAACGGTAATGAAAAACAGAATATCCATTTACTTATCATATTCTTATCTGCCTTAAACTAGATTAGCAATATATAAAATCTCATGTTGCTCTTTGACATTTTTTTATTATTTGTGCAAATAGATTATGACCAGCTAATGCCTCTGACATTCAAGTAAAGGATGAATTCAATTAATATTTATTGAGCCCCAGCAGAGTTCATGGAACTCTAGTAAATACCAGAAAATGCAGCTCTGTGTGCAAGTAGGGGATGAGGTTGCGATCTGGAAACTAGAAGACAGAGGATTATTGCTGAGAGAAGAGATGGGATTATGTAAGAGAATTGGCTGTGAGAATTCAGTTTGAAATTTGGAATAATACTAAAATTCCCAATTTAAATTATATTTTCTTCAATTCGAAGGGTAATTTTCTTGCTGCTGCTAAGTCAGAGGGAGGAGCAAATGAGGTTTTTTTGGTATTGTGCAAACTTATTTCAAGTAAAATCTAATGTGTTAATGGATGTCACCTTTAGAATGAATAACTTGGAAAAGATAAGCCGCTTCCAATATAAATACAGCTCTTGGGTGCCTTACCTTTGTAAAGCATCTTGTGGCTTAAAACCCGTCTGCCTCCGATTGAGCAGAGAGCTTCAGACTACTGATCAGGTGCTGTGATAGCACCCATGGAACAGGTCTGTAGGAGAGGAGAGTGAGATGTTCTCTGGCCCAGGGGTGGCCGCTAGAGGAGACTGACCCATGCCTGGGTAGTTGCCTTGCGGTGCTGTGGTAGCGGTGACGCACCAGGCTGTGGGCAGGGTTACTCTGGAGGCCGTATTTCTGATTTAGAGAGACAGTCCCCACCTCATTGTCCTTGGTGAACTGGAGAGACCGGGAAAGGGATTCCAGTCAGGAAGAAAGCGATTGTAATGTTGTAGTTGAACAGTTCTATGGAATCTGGGGCTCTGAAAACAGGAGGAGGAGCCAGTGAGGCCACAGGGTCCTCCAAGAGACTGTGGTCCCTAGACTCAAAGGGAGGAGATTTTCAAGGTGGAAGGATCAGCGAGCACTAAATGAGGTGTGGTTAGCAAGGACTAAAGAGGGATTTTGTAACCGGAGCACTGGTACTTTTCAAAAATAGTGTCATTATTTCACTTTCTCTCCCAACAAGTAGGATCAACTGATTTATTTCCACCATGGCTCTGCTGTCACCAATAAAACCTCTCATAGTCTGTGTTTGGAAAGCATTTCAATTTATCAGCCATTTATTGAGCATTTGCTTTATGCCACATTAAATTAAGCTGCAGTGTCTCTTCCTGGTGAAAAGATAGGAGGGAGTGGACAGGGGCTCTGGGTACAACATGGTCAATGTAGTACTGAGGCCAGTAGCACTCTGAGGCCTGCCTGTTGATCTCAGTGTATTCAGATGCCATTAAAAACTAGTGATGAAGATATAAAGGCACTTGGGAGGGCTGCCACTTTGCATGCAGCCTCTGGCCATTAGCAGGGAGAGTCAGTAGCCTGACGGAGCAGATGTGGGTGATGTGGCATACACTGGAAGCGGTGCGGGTTCCGTGGGTTCAGGAGTCATTTGTTGCTTCAGGGAGCTCGGCCAACTACTGTGGCTGCAATGGGTAGTAGAGTCAACCCCACTTTCAAGGCCCTCTGATAAGGAAGTAGGGTAACTGCCTATTTTAACCCAGTTTGTGCTCAGGGGCACCAGAAAAAGCTTCTCAAACTGGTTATTAGCAGCTGAGTTTTCCAGGTGCAGCACCAGACTTCTGTTGAAATTTTAGGCTTATTGTGTAAACACTGTCTTATTGTGGTAATATGATTAACCTGAGATACTTTATATCTGATCAGAGTACCTGGCAATAGAAAAAATATATATTAGTGTTAAAACTATGTTATTAAAATGCAAAGTGTTATATTATTTTCCTTTAGTTTATAAATTACCATTCAAAGTCACTTTGAATGGAACAAGAAGAAGCCACTAAATATTGTTGTGTATACTTTGTTTACCTTCATTCATTTGGATTCAGGTATCAGATGAATTCTGGGCTAGCCACAGTTACGAGAATGTCAGAGACCTCTCACCATATTGAGGATTTCTCAGTGATAGAGACTGGCCTTCATCACTTTGTCCTATTTGAAATGTTACCTCCTTCTAAAGCATTTATCACCATCACGATGTGAAATAGGCCAGTAAATGCCAGCTTGGCATGCCGTGTATTCAAGTGAGATGCAGCACTGCTTTTAACAACTTTTTTCCTTTAACTCAGAACATTTTAACCTTTTCTTGTAAATTTATAATACATGTGCAGTTTAAAACAGTCATCTACCAACACAGTTTTCAGATAAAATACTAGTATAAAATCTTAAGGTAACGTAGAAAGAAAATGGCTATCCACAAGCAACTAACTGCAGGCTTGATGCCTTGTCTTTAAGATTGAAATTCCATCTTCATTTTACTGCATTGTCCTAATTTCTTCTCTTTGTTCATTGTCTTCGTAAGGGGTCCTTTGTGCGTCATTATGGTTTTTTATGATGTTGTCCTAGCTAAATTTCTTCAATTTGCCTTAGGCTTTTCTTGTATTCTGGATCCCCTATTATTTTTATTGTCCATCAGCTACTGTTTCTGCCTACTGATTAAAAGGGGCTGCTGCCTCCTCCTGCTGCTGGCTACCTCCCACCCATGTATAGCAGAGCAATGAGTACAACACCCACTCCGGGATGCAGGTCTGGTGAATCTGTTTGCACAGGCGTCCTCCATTCTTTCATAGCAGCCATTCTGTGGATTGGTCTGGGGTTCCACCACTCTGGAGGTTTCTGTGTGCCTGGGTGTGCATGCATGTATATTCTGTGCACACAAAATATAACCCATGTGGATTTAAATATTTTTCTTAAATTGCACTACTTAAGCCCTGGCTGGTGTGGGTCAGTGGATTGAGTGCGGGCCTGCGAATGAAAGGGTCGCTGGTTCAATTCCTAGTTAGGGCACATGCCTGGGTTGCGGGCCAGGTCCCCAGTAAGGGGTGAACAAGAGGCAACCACCATTGATGTTTCTCTCCCTTTTTCTCTCTAAAAATAAGTAAATAAAATCTTTTCTAAAAAAAATTACACTACTTAAGCCATTTAATATGAATAAGCTTTATTTTTTTCTAAATTTTTAAATTTAATATATCTAAAAAGCTGTTTTCAACCTCTTGATATTCTGTTGTCTTTGTGGCCTCTGAGTCTTATTCATTCAGTCAGCAAGTTATTGGACTCTGGATCAGAAGGATGTGTTGAACTCTCAGTGATTTGTGAATACTCTCTTGACCGATTACATACCTATACCACGCTTGGCTCCCTCAGCCCAGTTAGCTCCGCTCGGCGATGACCACACCCACTTGTATCCCTCACTGTAAAGTGAGAAGTACTGGGCGCAGTAGGAGAGTGGAGTGGGGAGATGACAAGAAACTGTGAGTGTGGTACTGAATGGTTTTTGAATTGTTTCTATCACTGCCTCTCTAACTTAGTACAAATAAACTATTTAAAAGTTGTTTTATTTTCAGAATTTTAAGTGATTTCTTTTAGTTAGGTTCAGTTGTAAATAATGACTTTGGATGAAATGTGGTTTAAGGAAACGAGCACTCACTAGTCTAAAGGTCAGAAGACTGTTCTAGTGCAAGTTTTTTGCTACTCAACTAGGGAAGTGACATTGAGCAGGTGTTTTAATCTGTCTGTGCCCTGGTTTCTGTAACTAGAAATAATGGAGATGCCCACTCCATATTTCATGGAGACAATATGATAACCTGTAAACACCCTATAAAAATATCCAAGAAACATGATGTTTATAATGGTGATAATGATAACTAGTCTTTAATTGTCCTTTTAAATTTTATTTTATTAAAAAATTTTTAATTCCTCATCTGGGGATATTTTATTATTGATTTAAGAGAGCGGAAGAAATGGAGGGATGGGGTTGGTTGTGGGGGGGAGAAAGAGAGAGAGAAACAGAAACACTGGTGTGAGATAGAAGCATCGATTGGTTACCTTCTGTATATGCCCTGACTGGGAATTGAACCCACAACCTTTTGGCGTATGGATTGATGCTCCAAACAACTGAGCCACCTGCCCAGGGCTTAAATGTCCTTTTTTTTTTTTTTTAATAAATTTAATTTAATTTAATTTTTAGAGGGGAAGGGGGGGAGAAAAGAGAGGGAGAGAAACATCAATGTGTGGTTGCCTCTCACACGCCCCCCCACTGGGGACCTGGCCCACAACCTAGGCACATGCCCCACCTGGGGAATTGAACCAACGACCCCTTGGTTCTCAGGCCAACACAATCCACTGAGCTACACCAGCCAGAGCTAACTGTCCTTTTTACCTACTGAAAATCTAAAACACAACCTTCAAAAGGAATTGAAATGATCTTTTTTAAAGAATGTGTGTCACAAGCCACATGTAGCGAGTCAAGTTAGCAGACACTGAAATCTGTTAGGAAAACCCATTGGGAACTTCTGTTTACTGATTTTGCAAGGCTGAGAAGTTTTCATTCAGGTTAAAGGTTTGCTTTTCAGCAGTTCTGTGACTGCATAGCTTTTGTGGTAACAATGAGAATTCATGAGGGTGAAATCTGTCATATTGTGGGGTGTCATGTGGGAGGAAGAATGGAGTAAAGAGAACACGGGGCAAGCATGTTGTACATGGGAGAACAGAGGAGAGTCACCTGTGTCCATCACGAGACTGGATAGAAGGAAATGTTGGTCAGACCTGGAAGGAAGTTCTTACCTTATGTTTTTGGAGCTAAGAGAAAATTTTCCCCAATCACTTGAAAATAGTGATAACCTGGCCACAGCAGTCACTGTCCCTCAGCAGATAGATGCTCCTTCCTCATTCTAAAGGATTCCAGAGTTCTTTGGACTTGGCATTGTGAGTTAACTTTCATAGCAGCTCCACTAATAGTGGTAGGTGGTTGCAAAGAGAGCCCAAGTTTGTTGTTTGTGCGGAATGTCTTTTTGAGACTTAAAAGGCCAGTTTTAAAAATATTTTTTTTAATGGAATGTGAAAATAGAGCTGTTTAGAGTACAGTGGTAGAAGAGGAAGTCTTGTTACCTTGCAGGGAAGGAAGGGAGCTGTGTGGTTTTATATTAAGAACTGTGGGTGTTCTGCGTCTGTAATGATGAAAGTCTGTAGACTACCTAAATGCCCAGTAGGGAAGGATTGAGTAAATCACTTATTGAATAGGTCTGTACAATATAATAGAGTGTAATCCATCCCACCCACACATACACAATTTTATTTAAAAAATTATGTATTATTGTACATACATTGTTTTAAGCATCTTGATAAGCATATGCATATAAGCATAGAAAATGTATGGTAAGGGCCTTTTTTGTGGTGAAATGCACATAAAGTTTTAGACTTAACCAATTTTAAGAGTACAGTTTAACTACATTCACATTATTATACAACCATTACCATCATTCATAGAAGGGAAGTCTTACTCATTTTTTAATGTTTTGCATCTTTTACAAGAATGCGTTGCTTTTAGAGTAAAAATTGAATAAGATTACAACCTAAGGCTTTGCTCCAGTTCTGTGACACTAGACAAATTTAACTTTTTTTTTTCCATCTGTAAATGAGGATAGTACCTCTCCCATAGCATTGTTATAAAGATTAAACAAATGCATATGTTTATGTGTGTATTTATATTTTTTCAGTCTTCGTACAAAACATACACTATACTAAGTGTTGGCTATTATTTTTACTAGTTACGTGTGTGATCCTAAGGGTGTGAAGGGTAAAATATGACTTCATAAACCAAATAAAGTGCTCCATGTTGTTTTTACAGATTAGATGATGTACTACTGGATAGGGTTTAGATTTGAAAGTATACGTAA
This sequence comes from Mormoops blainvillei, assembly GCA_004026545.1. Classification (NCBI taxonomy): domain Eukaryota; kingdom Metazoa; phylum Chordata; class Mammalia; order Chiroptera; family Mormoopidae; genus Mormoops; species Mormoops blainvillei. The sequence continues at coordinate 180,887 of PVJD01000153.1, read as the reverse complement.
GTTAATATTCTTAGTGGAGTCTGATGTACTATTTAGAAGAGACTTACAGTCTTTGAAAGATGTGCAATATAAAAGTAATAAAAACAGATCATTTGCGGTGTCAGAGTAACATCGGTTCTCACACAGTCTGTCCTTGGCTCACTGCTGTTTTGACTAGATTGACATGGCCTGTGGTAAAAATCAATTGATAGTATTTTCTTAATTCACCAAGGGAAAAAAGTTAATAGTATTTTCTAATGTTTAAGGATTTTTCAATAAATTTGTTCTAATTGTATTTGTTATTACTTTAAAAAGCAAAGTTATTTACCATAAAACCAGAAATAACTTGTTAGTTAGCTTTGTCTTTTTTTTTCTTTCACATTTGTTCTTCTTGGTTGTACTTTGTTTTGGGGGGTACATGTGCTTCTGTTGGCGAGTTGAAATTGCGGATAATATAGTCATGTTTCCGTTACTGAATTAAACATGTCTGATGTGGAGGTTTCCCTGTGCCCACTCTACACTTCATGGGTCAAAGCCCTGCTGGCTTGCCTACATGTCAATAGATTGCATTTATTTACTGAGCTGTTGTAATATCACGAAGATGGTCCTTTCGTTGTGTTATTAATCTAGAATACTTTGTCCTTTTAAAATATTTTATTTCTGGTTTATATTTACATGATATACTCTATACTTCATGTAGGTAAACGTGGAATAGACTGGAAATCATAAAATAGATATTCAAAGAAGTCTAACTTCAAAATGAATGGTTCCATTTGAAAAGGGTTAAAAATGAAAAAAATTACTTCCACGTATGAGTCATTGGAATGCTTTTATGTCTTGGTTGTGTCTTAGCTTAAAATTCTGTGTATTGTAAATTAGTAATAATCTGTGCATTGCTTTATTGCTTCATCTTTCACTGGTCTGTAGTGCTAGATATATGTGTAATACATAACATATGATTGTGGTAATGTCATATCTGAAAATGACTGAAAAATATTTGTAGTTGATCTCTTCCAAACTAACCTTTTCTGGGTTTCACACACTTTTATAAATTAGGTAGTAAAAAATATTTTGTGACCATTCATTGAAATTAATAACTTGTGATTCCCTGAAGCTTCAAACAGAGGAATATATGGTACTGATTTCTGTATTTCTGTTTCAAAAAAGAGAAGAAACCTGTGAGTTTCTATGGGTTGTGGAAGAAATACCCAGTACGTGGTCTACCTTCTATTATTTTCATCAAATATTTCTGTGCCTTTTCTATGTAAGGCATCTCACTCAAAACTGAACTTTTAAAAGATGACTGATTTGCCTTTTTGACAAGTGTATGATATATCAAAGACAGATCAAATGAGATTGTACATTGTTAAAATAGAAGCTTAACTGGGTTGTATATCTCAGAGATTGGAGCTGTGATGCTCTGAACTGTTACTTGGTTGTGACCACAAAAAACTGACCCGTGGTAGATGTTCCATGTCCTGGAATACAGTGCTCACAGACTCCATCTCACCCCACTCCAGCTCCAACCTTTATACTTTGTAAATTCTGTACTAACGTGAAAAGGAGATATTTTAAAAGATTTTTTGAATGATAGGGTGCGTAGGAAGCTGATACAGGTTGTTGGCACCCCATCAGAGTTCCTTTCCCAGTACAGTTCAGTGGCCGGGTACTGCCACCATGGAAGTGGCTGTTCCTTGAATAAAGAAAGGGTTTATTTCAGAGTTTTATGGATACTTCATGTAGGATCAGTTAATGTAGTGTTTCCTCCCCCTCCCCTCCCCTCCCCTCCTTTCTTTTCCTTCCATCCATCCAGTTTTTTTCCTTATAGTAACTTTTAAATTCAACACTTCAAGTCACCAACATGTATTTCCAGGGTAGGTATTCGTGATATGAAGTGACATCCAAAAGCACACGTACCCATTCCTGAAGAGGCATTGTTTGTAAGCATGTGGCATCAGATCCCAGTTTAGCCAATAAACTCAAAAGTAGTGTCTGTCTCAGGAGGTTTGGAGAATTAAATGAGTTAATATATGTGAAGTACTCAGAACAGTGCCCAGCACATAAGGAAGCATCAGGATACAGAATAATGTGAATAGTATGATACCATTTGTTAAAAAGGGGTTTTTGGATATAGACCCAGAATGGGTATGTGTGCATAAATACACGCACACATATATTCTATTTGGATGTACAGAATGAGTATATAATATGATGGTTGAAAATTCATTCTGGAAGAATAATCAAAACTGGAAATAGTTTCTTTTTTTGAGGAAGAGTGTCAGCTTTTTGAACTGTACTTTTTTTAACCATATATTAATTTTTAAAAATAATGCCATGTTTCATGTACTAAGAAATTCTATTTTAAGACAAGAATTTTTGTTCTTAGATGGTCCTGCCGAGGCACCAGTGACCAATGGGAACACGACCACAGTGCCCGCCCTGAATGATGATCTGGACATCTTTGGACCAATGATTTCTAATCCCTTACCTGCAGCTGTCATGTCCCCAGCTCAGGTATGTGGTAAGAATATGGTTTCACATAATCACTACTTATTTCCTTTCTGAAAAGTTTCAAAATTTCAATTTTGAAAGAATTGTTTCTGGGCAGTCGCTGATTTGAAAGCCGCCTGTTCTTTAGGCCAGGGGTTGGCAAACTAAGCCTGAAGCTTATTTGCAGACAAAGTTTTAGTGGGACACAGCCACTCCCTTTCACTTATATATTGTCTGTACCTGCTTCGACACTGAAAAAGCAAGTTGAATAGTTAAACAGACACTGTATGACCCACAAAGCCTAAATATTCACTGCCTAAAGTTTGCTAATTTTTGCTTTAGGAAAACAACAGTGTTTACAGTGAACGAGTGGAAAAACTCAAACTATTTCAACCTTGCCTGAGATCAACAAGGTCACTTACCTCAGAGTTTATAAACTGTGAGTGTGTTAACTATAGACTGGAAGCCAGTAGTTCTTTTCTTATGCTCTGTTGAGCCATCCCCAAGATAGTGGTTACTTCTGGTTGCAGCAAAACTGAGAATAAGAAATTCTAGACAATTCAGTATTCATATTCTTTATTATGAAGATAAATTGTTTTAAGTTAGCCTTAAAACCCTACCTTACCTGTTTTTAGTGATTTAAAAAAAAAATTATTTAGAGCATAATATTAGTGATCAGGATTTTTAAAAAGTATTAATGGTAAAGAAATTTTGAGTTGTCTTCTAATTATTACATGGAATTTATTTGCCTGCATTTTTAAAAATTATAAATTGTTTAATACATTAAATACTATTTCAGCTTTATTGAGATGTAACTGATAAAATTGTAATATATTTTAAATGTATAATGTAATGATTTCATATATGTATACATTATACATTTTTACTTTGAGGGAATACGTTATATACTCTTAGCAAATCTCACTTACACAGTGAGTATAATCAACTGTAGCCACCATATTGTGTTGTACTTTAGATCCTCAGATCTTACTCATCTCAGGGCTGAAAGTGTGGACCGTATATTTATTTGTACCCTGAATGGTTTTGCCAAGCCCCTTGTCTGTTCTCTGTTTCTGAGAGTTTGATTTTTTTTTTTAATTACACATATAAGTGATAACACATAGTCATACAGTGTTTGTCTTTCTGTAAGGTGAAATATATGAACTTTCGGGAATATGGATTACTCTTAAGCATAAAACTTTAAGATTCTTTTTAAATTTATACTTTACAAATAACCAGTTTCTTTCAGTACAGCATAATTTTTTAGTTAAAATATTTCCTTTTCTCTAGAAAAACTGAACCAAATGAGAATTGTTTGGATGGAAAGTTTTAATATGAAGGAAGTCATGTCTTATTGAAACCAATGACATATTTTTGTTACACGTATTTATTGTTATGATAGTCATTGTATAATTACCACTAGAATTGATAGTGGTAATTACACACAGATTTCTTAAGAATAATTAGTTTAAATGGATCTTTATCAAAACTGTCTGCAACATTAATGTTTATTTTCAGAAAAGAACTTTATTTTATGGCTGAGCTCCTTCTCCCCCACCCCCACCACATAGAAAGAGGGACTAAGTGTTGCTACTGATGTTTCAGTTAACAGTTAACATTAATTACGTGTGACTTGTGCAGGTTTGGGTATGTATGTGATAAAAAATTGTCTAATAGTAATGTTGTGGTTTTAGAAAGGAGTATTTAGGATATTTGACAATCTGAGTATGAGAAGCGGTTTCTTTTGGTCTAGCATTCTAGTGAGGTTTTAGCTGCTAGACTCCTGAGGTGCGAGAATCGCTTTGCAACTGCTTGAAGAATTAAACCCCACATCCGAGGCTGCAGGGTGTGTCACGTATCCTGCTGAGTAGCAAAGCAACAAGGGGGACAGTACAGGCTTCATTTAACTGTTAGTTTAACTAGAGCGCGGATAGCCTTCGCCATCCCAAGGGGTCGGTCTGACCTTCACGCTCTGGGCATTCTGCATCTCTAACTGGTAGAACAATAAGGCTAATTTTTAAAATCCCACCTAATTCTTTTTTCCAAATATTGGTTTTGAACCAAAATTGTGTCAGATTTATTGAGCCCTATAAAATATTTGGTGGACAGGGTTCTTTTTATCTAAACTACATGTAAAGATTCAAAGCCAGACTTTTTTTCAAAATAATGTCTTTGAAATGGAGGGAGGCGGGTTAAAGTATACATTTTATGCATAAACTGGTAATACATAATTTACTAATTGTGGTGAGTTTTTATTACGTGACATTGATTGGACACCAGCAGGAGTTAGCCCTGAACAGTGTGGGGATTAAGGGTACTGGCTCTCTGAGCAGTCAAAAATCTGCATGTAACTTTTGAGTCCCCCAAAACTTTATTAGTAACTTACTGTTCACCAGAAGCCTTACCGGTAACAGTTAACACATATTTTGCATATATGTATTATATACTGTATTCTTACAATAAAATAAGAGGAAAAAATGTTAAGAAAACCATGAGAAAAATACACTTACAATACTGTATTTACTGAAAAAAAAATCCCTGTATAAGTTTACCTGCACAGTTTAAACCTGTTGTTCCAGGGTCAGCGGTACTCTGACTCCTGTATTGTTTCACTCTTGATTTTATTTTCTGAGCATAGCACAAATTCTAGTAAAAGATTTTCCCACTCACGTGAATATGACGTACATTGCTTTACTTGTCTGGCTGTGTAGCCTTCCCTAAGGGGATTAGAAATGCTTACCAGAATGTACATGTGTACTGGGGGTTGAAGGGAATTGTCCCAGAGTCCCCAAAGGTGACATGCAAAAGCCACCCCTTTCCTCTCCCATCTGTAACATCTACACACCAATAGTGTCTGGGCCTGCCCTCAGGGGATGCTGTGGCCTGTCCTTGGTTTAGTCCTGGGATTCCAGACGGTCAGAGAGCCTTTGCTCAGGGGTCCTGCAGCCTCCTGAAGTGAAAAATAACAGGCAAAAGTTGTATCTTGGAGTTGTAGTGCTGGCAAAGGGGGCACCAAAAATAATTTTAAAAAATGGACATTTGAATCCTCACTAGGCGTGCTGTGTGGTTTGGTGGTTGTTAGACTATGTCCGTGTTGAGGTAGATGTCCCATATTGCTGTCATCAAAAGAAACACCCATATTTAAAGCACGTGAGTACTGGTTAGGCTGTTCTAGTGCGAGATGGAGTAATAGCTTTCCCTACCATTTTGGGTTTTCTTGTAGTTATAGTTCTTCACAGGGAGTGGAACTCAGAGTTTTTGAGCAGGTTCTTGGATTGAACAGAAACTAAACATGATGACAAGATCAGTTGGTGAGGTGGCCGCTTTGTTATCTAACAATATTAACAATAAATACTGTGTGCTTACCTCTGTCATTGTGCAAAGCACTTCTTGTGGCCATCAAACAACTCTTTAAGGTGGGTAATGTTATTATGCCACTTTACAATAGAGAGACAGTGGAGGTTAAGTGAATGTCTGAGGGCATATTTACTGTAGTAAATGTGGGCTTGTAGTCTGGCAGGCAGACCCAGAGCCCACACTCTTAGCCTCTGGGATCTTTGCTTCAGAGGTATTTGTTATATTTGGTATTACATTGTGTCCAGTTTTACACATTTCATATCTTTTGCAAAATTAAGTGGCTTTTTTTATCTAAAAATTGTTGCTTAGTTAGTCATAATAGATTCAAAGTATTATTCTGCCTTAGTTTGTAAGTACAGTGCTTGGATGGTAATTTATTGCAAGGCTTTTTTTTTAGGAAAAATATGAAATGTTTGGATTTTTAAAAAATTCAAGGTAAATCAGATACATGATTTTTAACTTCTATTTGCTACTCACCTTATTCTATAGTTTGAGAAGACTTACTCAGTTCTTACTAGTCTCCAAAGAACTCTTTGAAACTTCATATCTAAAACAATTCCATATGAACAGACGTGAATGTGAGTGAAAATTAATGACTACAGAGATTGTTAAAGTTAGGTTATCAGTTGTGATTGTATAATACCATGTGCAAGATAGAGAAGTGAAAATTTTTGTTTTGTGTTAAGTATCCACCTGTTTATTTGGATTTGTGTTCATTTGCCCCTTGTCCATAAGTGGAATATAAGATAATGGTTGACAGTATCAGTGGTTGAAGTATTTCTGTACTTCATTTGTGGAAAAAGGAGAAGCATGTTAAGGTTGTGGTTAAAACTGATCTAGATTAGGTTTATAAGAATATCACAGTGCAGCTTTTGAAAAGCTTTTTTTAAAAAGAAGACGCCTTTGCAGGACCCACTTAACAGTCTCCTGTATTTGTATAAATGTCCTTTATTTCAAGGAACAACCAGTTCCTTGAAGCAGTAGTTGCTGAGGAATGGTGGTACTCACAGAGCAACCACATACCCCTACCTACTGGTGAACCCACTGTGGTCAGAATGTGATGCAAAAACTCAGCATCAGTATAGCAGGTAAACACAACTTACTACGAAAGAGTTTCAGTCTACCTCTTCTACGTTAATACGTGCAAAATAAACATTGTACCTTTATCCTGAATGTCTTTGTGTGGGCTGTGAATGATCTTTAATGTCTTTACCTTCTACAATTGTTGAAGTTCTAATTTCATAACTTTACTTGGATTTTAAGTAATGGATGAGCCATGTTTTAGTATGGAGAATTCAACATGTTTTGGTGTTTGTCTCAGGGGACGTCCTCTGTACCAGCAGCTGCCACTGTGTCTACAGTAACATCTGGGGATCTGGATCTCTTCACTGAACAAACGACAAAGTCAGAAGAGGTGGCAAAGAAACAACTCTCCAAAGATTCTATCTTATCTCTGTATGGAGCAGGGACCATTCAGCAGCAGAGCACTCCTGGTAATTCATTGTGACTCTGCATTCAGGGAATCGCAGTGACATTGCTAGAAGTATATCCTTTGTGGTTACAATAGTATCAATTAGATTTTGTCCCCATTTTTTTGTGTAATGGGTGCTTTGTTACAATTTACACAAGTATAGAACTAAATGAATGAAGTATTAGAATTAAAAAGCAGGTACAGGATTCACAAAACTTTATTCATTTTGAATTAACAAGCTGTTTACATATCACTTAAAATATTGTTTCACAAGCTTATAGGAGGATATGAATTTTCTTTGAAGAATTATGTAAATTTTATTTCCATGAAGTTTATAATTGTGTACAGTATGGTATCCTCTCTGCAAGTAGATAATAAGCAGTCTGAATTATCACATGAATTCCAAAAAAGGTTTGAGATTTAAAAAATAATTATAATGAAATACTAGATGGTAAGATTTTTTGTTTACAGTTTTAATCTGTTAGCCTCTCTCTTTTAAAATAATGAGATTCATTTACTGTCTGAGCTGAAATTTGACATCCCAACTGTTTCCCTTAAAGTCAGACACAAAACACTTGCCCTTGAATGTTTGGGAGTAGAGACCAGTGGTGCAAGTCAGCAGAAACGGCACGTGATCTCATGCGATGCACTTTGGTCTTTACTCACAATGGATATTTTATAAGATATTCTGGTGTAGGATTTATTTCCTTTGATTAAAATTGCTCAGGTTCATAACTGATTTCTCTGCATTCTGGAGCTAACCAGCTCTGAGACAGTAGGGTGTGAGTTGGTCTGAGCACTAGGAGCAGCCAAACCAGAATTAAAATTTTTGCTGTGTTATTACAGAGGTCAGTGCAGCTGCATACAATAGCCCTGTTCTCTTGATTCATTTTCTTTTCATGGTTCTTATGATGCAGGTGTATTTATGGGACCCACAAATATACCATTTACCTCACAAGCACCAACTGCATTTCAAGGTTTTCCATCGGTGGGTGTACCTGTGCCTGCAGCTCCTGGCCTTATAGGAAATGTGATGGGACAGAGTACAAGCATGATGGTGGGCATGCCCATACCCAATGGGTTTGTGGGAAATGCACAAACTGGTGTGATGCCACTGCCTCAAAATGTGATTGCCCCCCAAGGAGGAATGGTAGGACAGATGGGTGCACCCCAGAGTAAGTTTGGCCTGCCACAAGCTCAGCAGCCCCAGTGGAACCTATCACAGGTAAGCATCATTTACTCTCCGATTTATCCAAAATCAGAGAAACAAGACTACCTTGTAAATGGTTGTATTTGCATTTAAATCTGATAATCTGGCAGAAAGAATTGAGTTAGGGATAATGAAGTTATATCAAATAGACAAATGACCTGTCATTGTCCTTATGTTTAGAGTATTCCGTAAAGAAATGTTAAGCATTTTTTCATTTCAGATTATAACAATGTTAATGGTGAATATCCCTAATCTAGTTGTAACAGCTAGAAATTATCTTGGGCATTTTAAGAGACTCTGTCTGCCGCCTTTGAAATTAGCAGCAAGCTGTAACCCAGCTCCCCGGAGGGGCGTTTTTATAGTGTACTTAGACCTCTCAGCCTGTCTTCACTAATTAGGTAGGGCAGGAAGGGGGTGCAGCTTTCACAAATTAGGAAAAAATCCAGTCTCTCAGGCTCAAAGCACTGTTTTGTGAGGCATCTGGGCATTTCACCGGGCCAGGTGGCTACTGTTCATGGATTTATATCTTTTTGTTCAAAAACCTTGTAAAGTTCTATTTCCTTTTTACTTATCCTATAAATAGGTTTTTATTTTTTAAAAGTACCCCCTAATTCAAGAATTCCTATAAGCTATGAACAAGTCCTTATTATACTGTTTCTACGTAAGTTAGTTTAGAGGCAAGAGAGGACACATTAGTACTATCTCCTTCAAACCTGTTTCTGTTTTCGGTGCTGCCTTCTAACTTCTCTCTGGCCACATAGAAAGGCCTTTAGACTTTGGGTCATGGTCCTGCTCCTCTTCCCTTTACACTTCCTATTTGATGTTTCTCCAGCATTTTGGTGACCTTGGCTCCTCCTCAGCTGTTCTACGTTGAGAGCACTCAAGGAATAGTCTATAGTGATTTGTAACCAACATTAGCAAAATCACTCCATGAATGCACCAAGTTATGCTCCAAGTTATTTTTACTATCACTATTTAAAGAAATATCTTGTATTACATTGGTCTGTACTCTCTAGGAATCTCAAAAATTTTAAAGGCCGAATGGCGGTAATAGCTTTTGTGTAGTCAGAATGTTGAAGCACACCCAGCTCAGGCCACGGTGCTGGATGAACCAGGAAGGAGATCATGTTGGCCCTTCCTTCCAGGAGAGCTGAGGGCTGTTCCCCAGCATTCCCTGGTGGTTCCTAGTGGCCAGTGACAGGGTGGTTAAAAAATTCTTCAATAGGTATCAGAAGTGACCTGCCCCCACAGACACTTAGGTCTCATGTGAGACCTAATCACTTAGTGATGTGATTAACACTAGTGTCTGAAAAGTTGCAACTTTAAACTTTATTAAGAATACAGTCCAAACCTGAGCATACGTTTTGAATCCACTCTGTACTTTGTAGTCAGTTTTCTTGCCTTTTCTTGACCAGTCGTCAATCTTAGAGGTAAAAGAGCCGCAGGGAAAGGGTTAAGATGCTTATATACATACATGACTTCAGTCTGGAAGAATATATGAAATCTTATACCTTATCATACAATGAAAACTTCAGAAGTATGTGGTTAGCCAGACAAAAGAAAAATGTATCTTTTGTGACATTTTCTTTAATATTTAGAAAGTATATAGAGCTATTTAAGATTCTGATAAAGGCAGAATAGCTATGATATACAATTTATAATTTTGGAATATTTTACTTTCTAAAATTTCCTTAGTCTTTAGTAGTTAAAGCACTAGTATAGTTTAAATTTAGAATAGTGGACTCAATCATATACCCAGATACAAATGCAAAGATTGCTTTGGCACTTTTCAGTTGTTAATCCTTGGGGCCAAGATCTTATGTATAGAAAATGAATAAATATGATTGAGTTCACTTTTTGGACAGTGCTAAAATTAGTTGGAAAGAAATGAATAGGAAGGGAACAGTAGCTGTTTTCTGCAGAGAATTGTGTCTTCTTCTAATAGGGTAACTTAAAAATGGCTAAAGAAACAAAAGTGAAGTAATCTTGGGGACAACTGTAATTGAATAATAAAAAAATCTTTCTAAAAATTAAAAAATGCTAGTAAAAAAATAAGTGAATTAAGCTTCTTAAACTAAGCCCTTTATATGTTTCACAGATGAATCAGCAAATGGCTGGCATGAGTATTGGCAGTGCGAACCCCGCGGTAGGTTTCGGCCAGCCCCCTAGCACTACTGCAGGATGGTCTGGGAGTTCATCGGGTCAGACTCTCAGCACACAACTGTGGAAATGAAGACTGCAATGCGAGTTTCATCCAGAACTACCACCTGACATTCCTTGCTAAAATGCATCCAGTGCCCCTGTTTATTCATGTACATATATATTTTTTCTTTTTTCCCCATTTGTTCACATTAAGAATTATCTGATTGACTGTGTTGGTTTTTACTGATTAAATTTGATGTGGTGAAAAGCAGGTTGAGAAACCATTTTATGTCCAGGGCAGCTTTGCTCATATTTCCCATAACTTCATAAACCATATTATTTGAGAAGCTGCTCAACTTGCAAAATCAGTTTTATTCTCAATAAAATTATAGCTCTAATGTTTGCATATAAGGGAAATAGTTATCATGTTAGTAATACATCTAACAGTATAAACCCCACCCCCAAATTAGCCAGTAATCTTGTAGGAAGGTACTGTATGATCAAATGTCTAATCATATAAATAGAATGTAAATGTATCACTGAGCACTGTTTTCTAGTGTATCAAAATTCTTTTATTTCATCATTCACTTCACTGTGCTGTTGTTATGATGTGCTTAACAGGGAACGTGGTTAGTGAAAGGAAGATAAACCTGGATGTTACTGTAAAACTTAGTGTAACGAATATTTAAAGAATTCAAATTTTGTCTGCCGCTTGTACTTTGGATCTCTTATGTACGTAGTGCTAACATGAAGAACTTTCTCTGCACTATATGCAAACAGGGTAACTAAACAAAGCCACTTTCAACCCTTGAAGGTATATCCAGGTTTATGACAGTAATTGTGTTTACATTTTATGGTGCCTAGTGTTGACAAATGTTCTATCCCTATATTAAAAAGATGAATCCACAGACCTTTTACTTATGGGTTTTATTTCCTACAACTTATACTGCCACCAAACTTATATAAATTATTTAATGTGGCAAAGTCAGGAATTGGGGACAAAATTTAATTGACAAAATACTTGTCATGTGTTTCTAAAACCTGTTCAGTTCTACCAATTATAAGGCCAAATGGGGAAAAAAAGAAAAGTATATAAGATACACAGAACGGTACCTGCGGTGTCATTAACTGTGCTGTACAAAGATCTTCCAGTTTAATTATAGAGAAAACATGTAGAACAAATGAAGACAAACACATTTTATACCATCCGATTAGCTTATGTTAACTGACAAGCTCTGTTTAACCAGATGTCCATCAGGTGTCAATAAAGGCTGTTGAACTGAAGTGAAATGAATAATACCTGAATGCTCTGTAGCCTAACCTCCGAACATCCTCTTCCACACCCCTCAGCCAGGCGAACTGCATCGCTGCCGCTTCCGTTTACACCTCAATCTTCACTGTGTCCAGGTGGTACTTTGGCTCGTTGGCCAGGTTAACCTTCTCTGTCCGAGTGTGCCACACGAGAACCTGAGGGGAGGGGAGGGAAACCTTTGGTAGCCAGACTCTCAGTGCTGACACCCAGCAAGATCAAGCGGCACGTGTGAGATGAATACCTTGGTGCAGTTATTCGCTTTCGGTTCCAGTTCTTCAACTGTTGTTATCTGTTTGAGAAAGTCAGATTCTTGCATCCCTGGCTGGGATCCACGGCGCTTAAATACAGCTTTTGGATTGGACAAGATGACCTGAAGGCTTACAGCAAATCCTGTGTGAAAAATTTTTAAAAAAAGACTTCAAAATATTGGTGTACTTATCTTTTTCTATATAATTTTGGTCACATCAAAAACAATCGTGTAGTCCTGATTGGTGTGGCTTGGTTGGTTGGGCATCGTCCCATAAACCAAAAGGTCACTGGTTCAATTCCCCGTCAGGGCACGTGCCTGGGCTGCAGACCAGGTCCCTGGCTTGGGGCGTGTGGGAGACAACCAGTCGGTGCTTCTCTTGAGCATTGGTGTTTTTCTCTGCCTCTCTTCCTCCCTTCCTTCCCTCTCTCTAAAAATGAATAAATAAATAAAATCTTTTTTAAAATTCAATTTTATATGCCTACTATGCCAGGTCTTGGTGCACAAAGTTGAATAGGAACATTATCTGTATTGCAACCTCAAAAGGAAAACCAGTCATTACAATACAGTGCATTCAGTGCCATGACAAAGGTATGTGAGGGCATCTGCTGTAAAATATTTGTCTGCTGTGTTTCACAGAAGTCATCAAACCCTATGTTTGACACTCTGGGAACAACTAAGACCTAAAAGTAGATGAAAAGCGTTCAGACTTCCCCTAACTGTCCTTGAGGTTATGGGAGAGCCCGCCCAGCTCCCCTGCCTGTCCTTTAACATCTTTCTGTGTGCTTTATCAAAGCCCGCCCTGATTTGAGTTTAGAAGACAGAGGAACAGAAGTAAAGTTAATGTGCTAGAATATGAATATAATTATTTAGTTTAAATTTCCAGTCTGGTTAAATCTGGAAAAGGTGGGCAGGCTGGAAATCAATGTAGAAGATACCAGGCCATTTAATAAATTTGTTTTTTGTATTTCATTTTTTAAGGAAACAAATTGGTGTCGCTTTCCTTCAATGGTTTGGTCATATGAAAAATCATTACTACTTAATCCGTAGTTTAACAAACTCTGTGTTGATGGCTTAGCCATTAAACACTCTATAAGCCATCTCAGCAAGCAGTTGTTACAACCTTTGTAATTGCTTGAAAGTCTGAAGCCCCAGGTCGCTGCTCTTAATGACCAAGCTGACACTGTAAAGTTAGGCACCCTCCCAGAGTTAAGCTATGAAGACCAATATCCAGGAACATTTCTTAGCAACTTTTGCCCTTCTCTATATGAACTGAATTGATTTATGCTGCTTTTTGCAGAAAGTATAGTAAGCAAAGTAAGTACCACATGATGCCAGGCAATAATGGGGGAACTGAGAAAACCACAACCAGCATTCTCATAACCTCTCCAGGTGCCATGCCGGCCTGTCCCACGTTCGAGACCCTGTGGCCTTTATGGGAGAACTTACCACTAAGCTACATTCAGACACAACTTGGTACAGCGTGTGCTGAGTGAGAACAAAGAAACAGTCATGAAGCATTAGCCTGAGGACTGGGCCAGGACCTTCCACCAGTCCTGGAGAAAGGCAGCACCTCCTAGCAGAAAGAACACAGAATCTGAAATTTGAAGTCTTTTCGCCTGGGTCCTTGCACTTAGACACTGGTTAAGTCACTTAACCTTTCTTGATTCTGAAACTTCCCCATTTCCTCATCTGCAAGAGAGGTGTGACACCTTCACTTAGAGTCTGATATAAAATCAGTGAATGGAAAAATTCCCACTACCTTCGAGGCACTATGCGAATGATACTACAGTATATGCCATTATCATTACTATGAAGGGCAGGTGGTGTTAGCCACCATTTACCCCTAGAAAATAGTGTTGACAGGCAAAAGGCTTGTGAAAGGTTTGGGTAGCAGAACCAGGCCTCCTCAACTAAAAGCCAAGGTTTCAGATTAACACACAAAAAGTGACTTCTCTAGTAGGTCAACTCAGATTTTAGTGTTCAAAAATTCCTCGCATTTTTTTCATGTGCTAATAAGCTCCACCCTTTTTTCTTAGCTAACAGTCTTCCTGCCTCAATCACACTGAAGCGGCTGGTCTGTTTCTCACATGGCTTCAAGGTACTGACTGTATTCCCCCATTCTCATAAAAATATAGAATCCAAATTCTGCAAAAGTCATCCTCAAAATGAAAGGAAACTGCTTTCCTCTGGTTTCCTTCATTCCCCACCAAGACTCCAACACATTCATGACATCGGGACCACTCAAGGATTCAAACTCAGTACTTCTTGCTTTCCTAAGCTCAGGAATACCTTCCAGCTTTGAAAGCAGAGTTCCACAGCAAGGCCCACAGTTTAAAGCAAAGCGGCCATCTGTGGAGCTACAAGGCCCTGTGCTGGCTTCTCTGGACACCAGAAGGTACCTGGAAGGCCAACACCGAGCAGAGACTTTAGTGGGTGGCTTACCAAGGCAGTAAACTTTTTTTTCAGGTTTTGTCTGTAACACAACAAGGGGGTGGGGCCGTTCAGATGCCCTTCACTCGTACCTGCACTTTCTCTGCCCCACTCCAGCTCAGGGAGCTCCTGAATGGCAGCAGGTCACAACCAGCAGCAGGAACTGCAGGAACCAGTACTAACCAGGCCACGCCCTGGGTCACCTGTTGGGGAGTCATCTGACCTGCTGTGCAGCCTAGAGGAGAGCTCTCTGTCAAAGCAGGACAGGGAGTTTCAGCTCATAAACTACTGCTTCCAACCCAAGATGGGGATCTTGACTTTTCTTCCAAGTATTTATGCCTCAAGTATTACATTTACCCATCACTTTTGTTAGTGAAATTATAGCTTTAAAGATGTTTGCAGCAGCTTTTGAGGTAGTAGGAGTCTTACAAAAATCATGGGAGTAGGATCCTCTGTCCTGGTCAGTTGTGTAAAAACTAAAACACCAATGAAAACTGGTTATGCACTGCGAATGCAGGATTTCCTGCCTTCTCATGGATTGGGGTGGGGTAAGGTTATATTCCCTCCCAGTCAGAGGGACAGAGCCTGCCTCAGTAGGTGCTTATTGGTCAATTAACAGGAACATTTGGAACTTTCAAAGTCCAACAGGCCATTTCCACTTGACATGATAGAGCAGCAAGGGCTGGGTTTTCCCTAATGTTTGAAAAAGTGGTTTCTAGACAATGGAAAAATGGCATGCAGGACAAAGATGTCTGAAAAAAGAAACAGGAGTCCTCCAGGCTGTGGCAGCAGGTAGGGGAACTCACAGCTCTTCAGTCCCTTTGAGCAGAGAAAACAATGGAGAATTAATTCCAGGAGGCCAAGTCAGCTAGAATTCACAGCACAGACTGCTGGAGAGAAAGCCCGCCGCCACCTCTGCCCCTGCCAAGTCCAGCTGAACATGGTCAGCAAATGCTTGTGAAACTACCTGAGACCCAGTAAAGAACCCCTGGAAAGCAGGTGGGTTGACTGCTGGAGCTCACTCTGGGCTGGGAGTGTAGTCTGCTTCCCAACAGCCAGAGTGGAATCCTAACAGCTGGAGCAGCTGGAAGAGTAGTTGGAAGGTTATTGGGTTCACTGTGGGGTCAAATTAGCCCTAAACTAAAGGCTGAGCTGATTCTGCCTAACAAAACTTTACAAGCAAGCCTGGAAAGGATCAAAATGCTTCCTAGTAACTTGGATGTATCCCACAAAAGTACACAGAGTACACAAAACGGAGAGGGAAGCAGTTCAGATGTGTTTCACTCCTGTGGATGTGCGTGCATGTGTGTGCGTGTGTGTGTATAAATGCATGTTATACATATTATATATATTCATTATATGTAAATGAATATATGTATCTTTCTGGTACCTAGCAACTTAAATTTCAAAATGCCTGGTATACAAAAATTACCAGATGTACAAAGAAGCAGGAAACTACAATCCCATAACAAAAAGAAAAATCAGTCAACAGAAACAAATTCAGAAATGACAGAGATGGTAGAATTAAAGAACAAGGACATTAAAACATTATAAATATACTTCATTTATTTAAAAAGGTAGGGGAAAAATTGAACATGCTAAGTAGAGATATGGGAGATATTAAAAAGACCTTAGGTGATCTCACTGTGATGAAATATACAATGTCTGAGATGAAAACTACACTGGCTGGCATTAATGCATAGTAAAACACTGCAGAATTAAAGATTAGTAAACTGGAAGACAAAAATAGGAACTACTAAAAGGAAACACCAACACACCCACAGCATAGAAACAAAGTGAAAGGAGTGAAAGGAATGAAAGGAGAGGAGCGATAGAAAAAAATACTAAAGAAATAAGTGAAAATTTTACAAATTTGAAAAATCCACGAGGATATATAAGACAACACGAGCGACCAACGTGAAGTTCAGCACCACCCAGCAACCGCAGTACAAAGTCTGTCCAAGGGCACCTGGGGCATTATCAGGGTCAGCCACAGGCCCGGGCATGAATCATGACTCAATAAATTTAAAAGAATACAAATTACACAAAATGTTTCTCTGACCACATGGACTGAAATAGAAAACAATCATATAAAGATATCTGTAATTCTAATATTTGGAAACTAAACAACATAATTCTAAAGATGTGGATCAAAGGAGGATTCAAAAGGTAATAAAAACAACATCAAAGTTTGTGGGATGCATCTAAAGAAGTACTTAGATGGAAAAATGAGTATTTTTAAAAGCAGTAAACACTCTTACTAGATAAAAAGATCTCAGCTCAATGTCTTAAATTCCTACCTATATATACTAGAAAGAGTAAATGAAACCCAAAGTGAATTGAAAAAAAAAGGTATGAATAAATAAAGCCAAAAATCTCTGAAGTAGAAAGAGAAAACAACAGAGAAGATCAGTGAAATCAAAACTACATCCTAAGGGCCCTGGCCTGATAGCTCAGTTGGTTACTGCATCATCCCGATACACCAAGGTTGTGGGTTCGATCCCTGGTCAGGGCAAATACAGGGCTCAACCAATGAATGCATAAATAAGTGGAACAAGTTGATACTTTCTCTCTTTCTCCCAACCCTTCCTCGCTCCAAAAAATAAAAATAAATTTAAATATATATATAAACATGCCCTTAGGGGAAAAAGTTAATAAAATTGATGACTGTGTACACATACTTAGGAAAAAAGAAGACACAAATTACCAATACCAACAATGAGAGAGTAGTTAGTAGCAGTACACAGTCTACAAACATGCAAATGATAACAAAGGAGTATTATGAGTAACTCTGTGGCAATAAATTTCACAACCGATATAAAAATGGACAAATTCCTTAAAACACACAAGCTATCAAAGCTCATGAGGAAACAGATAATCTAAATAGCCCTTTAGCAATTAAATAAATTTATAGTTAAAAATCTTTCCACCAGAATCACACAAAAAATCCAACCCCCACCCCCAAAACCCTCCAGGCCCAAATTGCTTCACTAGTGATGTCTACTAAATGTTTAAGGAAGAAATAAAACTTTCCATAAATTAGAAAAAGAACATTTTTCACATTCTGTGAGGCCAGCATTGCTCTAACACAAATCCAGACAGAAACTTAAAGAAAACAACTCTCGTGAACATGGACAGAAGAATTCTTAGCCCAAGAATCACATGACCATAAATCATGACTAAGGGAGGTTTATCCTAAGATTGCAATGTTGGTTTAAACATTTCAAAAATCAGTATAATTCACCAAATTAAGAGACTTTTAAAAATCTGATTATCCCAAGAGATGGAGAAAATGCACTTGACAAAATCTAGTATCTAGTCATAATTTTAAAAAGTCTGTCGGCAAACTAGGAATAGAAGTGAACTTCCTCAACTTCATAAAGGACACCTACAAAAACCCGTAGCCAGCATTATACTTAGTGATGACAGATAGTGTTTAACCCCTGAAGATTGAGATGAGGCAAAGATGCCTGCTCTTGACTTTTATTCAACGATGTACTGCAGGTCCTAACCAGTACAATAAGGAAAAAATAAATGAAGAAGAAGGGGGGAAAGAAAGGGGGAGAGAGGGAGGGAGGAAGGGGGAGAGAGAGAAAGAGAGAAAAGACAAATTGGAAAGAAAAAAGTCCAGCAAACCTCCTATTCCCTCTTCAGCCAAAGTTAACAGCATCGATAGCGCTCATCAGTTTCTTCTACCGTTTATCAACTCAGTCTCACCTCCAAATGCTTGTCCCAGTGCATTCTCTATAACTACACATAATCTTATTTCAGCCAGGCTGAAAAACTACCGATCGAAACTCCTTCCAGTTCGCAGAGTCTAGTTTATGGCAATAATACCTTTATATATATCCAGTCACAAGAAAGATACAGCTTTTTTTCCTTTTTTTTCTTGAACAGCCACTCTGGCTAGTTGCACTACAATACTGGGCACTCGACACACTTCTACTATGGCCAGCAGGTGTCAGGTAATGTCAAAAGTCTCTCCCTACCCACTTGAAACAATAAGAGGAAAAAAATTCAATTATCGAATTAAAATATACACATACACACAACAGTCTCAGGCAACTTGTCAGAGAAAGAAATACATGTGGTGTGTGGCACTTCCTGGACTCCTCTCTCATTCTTTGTGAGCCCGACGCTCCGTTCCTAGCTCTTCCTAGCAAAGCACCCTGGCTTTGGAGGGCCGTGTTGGGGGGCAGGGGGAGAGACAGAGAGCATGTGTGTGTGTGTGTGTGTGTGTGTGTCTTCCCTAACCAACCCCCTTACTGAGATACAATTCCTATGCTCAAATTTGCCTTTTTAAAGGATACAATCAAATGGCTTTTAGTACGCTTATATCTGAGCATCATTTTTTGAAGAGGCTATTGAATGGTTTTGACACCCTTGGCAAAAATCAACTGACAATAAATGTAATAGTTTATTTCTGCACTGTCAATTCTACTGCACTGATTCGCTTGTTTATTTTTATGCCAGTACCACATTGTCTGTATTACCGTAGCTTGATAGTTAGCTTTCAAATCAGGAAGTGTAAGTCCTTCAACTTATACTTTTTATTGAAAAACAAAAAATCTTGTTATTTTTCAAGATTGTTTTGGCTATTGTGAGTCTCTTTCTTTCCCATATAAATGGCCAACAGGTAAATCAAAAGGTGTTCAGCATCAGTAATAGTCAGAAAAATGCAAATCGAAAACGACATCAGATATCGCCTCACATCTGTTAAAATGTCAATTATCAAAAAGACAAGAAATAACAAGTGTTGGCTTAATACCTATCCTTCTCAAACTATTCCAAAAAGTTCAAGAGGAAAGAAGACTCCCAAGCTCATTTTACAAGGCCAGCATTACCCTGAATTCAAAACCAAAGACATTACATAAATAAATAAATAAATAAATAAATAAATAAATAAATAAATAAAATTTATAGGCCGATATCCCTGAAAAACCATAGATGCAAAATTCAACAACAAACTAGCAAACAGAATTCAGCAATTCATTAAAAAGATCATACAGGGCACTGTGGAGCCAAGATGCTAGTCTGAGACAGGAGGTAGATCTGGAGGGGACGCTGAGTGCCCTGCACCCATGACACGGGGCTGGCCTCAGGGCTACCAACCGGCTCCTGCTGGGTGCTGCAGGCGCCCACCGCCGCCGCCACCACCTCTGACCTTTGCTTCATACCATGCAACACAATGAATCCTCTCAACGTTTTCAATCACAGCCTCAACACTGCCAATTTGAACCTGTGGGAACATGGTTTGAAGTTTTTGTTAAGAGAAACAGAAACACTTCTGCCTCATCTCAGGAACTGGAGGATAAAAAGTGTAATCAGAGCAATAAGAAGATGAAGAATTGCAGTTAGAAAAATTTCCTCAAAGTGCTGGAAAACACTTGATCCCAACAACTGAAGAAACCAAGATCATTATGCAGTACGTAGGCTGGGCCCTGGGAGACACAAAGCTACACGGAGACAGATCAAAGCAGCTCAAATGCAATGGTTTTAAAACATCACCCAGACAAACGGAAAACAGCTGGTGAATCAACAAAAGGAGATAATGATGGTTCACTTGCATAACTAACGCTTATGAAATGTTATCTGATCCAGTGAAAAGAACTGCATTTAACAGTGTAGATGCTACTTTTGATAACTTAGTTCCTCCTAAAAGTGAAGCAAAGGATAATTTCTTTGAACTGTTTTCCTATGTTTGAAAGAAATTCCAGATGGTCAAATAAAATAAATGTGTCCCTAAACTTGGTGATATGAATTCATCATTTGAAGATGTAGATGCATTTTTTCTCTCTGGTATAATTTTGATTCTTGGAGAGAATTTTCTTGTTTAGATGAAGAGGAAAAAATAAAACAGAATGCCATGATGAGAGAAGATGGACTAAAAAGCAGAACAGAGCAGTAAAAGTGCAAACTGAAAAAAGAGGAAATGAACAGGGTAAGAACATCACAGAGCTGTGATCCAAGAATTATTTAAAAATTAAGGAAAAAGAAAAGGCCAAGAAAGAAGCAGAAGAGCAAGCAAAAGAGAAGCGAAATGGAAGGAGCAAGAAGCTAAGGAAAAACAAAGACAAGCTGAATTAGAAGGTGCTCATTTAGCTAAAGAGAAAGAAGAGGAGGAAGTTAGACAACAAGCACTACAGGCAAAAAAGGAAAAGGATATCCAGAGAAAGCCACTGAAAAGGAATGGCCATCCCCTGGCCAGGTAGCTCAGTTGAGTGTCGCCCTACTACACCAAGGTTGAAGGTTCAATCCCTGGTCAGGGCACATACAAGAATCAACCAATGAATGCATAAAAAGCTGGAACAACAAAACAATGTTTCCCCCCTCCCTTTTTCCTCCCCCCTTTCCTCTCACTCTGTAAAATCAATAAATCACTTTTCTGATAATGAAGCAGAGTGGGTTAAAATGAGGGAAAAGGTGGGAAAACTTGGTGATTGCCTTGAACTAGCAAGTTTCCGGTGCTTGAATGAAACACACAATCACCAAAAGAAGTGGGGAAGAAATAAAAGAGCAAACTAGAAAAGAGAATGAAGAAGCTGAGGCTCATGTATGACAAGCATCTAAGAATGCAGAGAAATCAACTGGCGGAGGTGGACATGGTAGTAAAAATTGGTCAGAAGATGATCTGAGATTACTGATTAAAGCTGTGAACCTCTTCCCCACTGGAACAAATTCAAGATGGGATGTTACTGCTAGAAAATACACTCTCCTGGAGCCAAGAGAACCACCAAAGATGTTATTGGCAAAGCAGAGTGTTCGAAAACTTGACCCACATCAAAAATATGACATAAAAAAGCTTTTGATAAATTTTAAAGAGAGCACAGAGTGGTGCCTCAAGCAGACAATGCAACACCTTCAGAACGACTGAAGGCCCATGCACAGACTTCACCCCCTCAACAACAGAACAGAAGCTTTTATAACAACCTTCGTAAACGTGCCCACTAAGTACACCTGAAAGATGGGGAAGGCAGCAGAAGCGGGGGCTGACAGGGCGGGGGACTGCATGAAACAGTAGAGGGACCTTGTTGAGATGGTAAAGGCAAAGAAAGCTGCTCAAAAGCAGGTACTAAATGCAATTAGACCTAAAAAATGACGTTTGAAGATCTTTGCTGTGTGTGCATTTTTATAATAAAACTGAAAATACTGTAAAAAAAGAATCATGATCAAATGGGATTTATTACTGGGAAGCAAGGTTGGTTCAATATCCACAAATCAATAAATGTGAATAACCACATAACACCACATAAACAATATGAAGGATAAAAATCACATGATTAAATCAATAGATGCAGAAAAAGCATCTGGCGAAATCTAGCATCCACTTATGGTAAAAACTCTCAACAAAGTGGGAATAGAGGGAACCTAGCTCAACATAATAAAGGCCATTTTTGACAAACCCACAGGTAATATCATACTCAATGGGGAAAGGCCAAAAGCATTTTCCTTAAGATCAGAAAAAAGACAATGATATCCCCTTTTACCATTTTTATTCAATATTGGATTGAAAGTCCTAGCTACAGCAATCAGACAAGAGGAGGAAGAAATAAAAGACATCCAAATTGGAAAGGAAGTAAAATGTCATTATTTGCAAATCACATGATACTGTATATAGAGAGCCCTAAAGATTCCGTTCAAAACTAGTATAACTGATGAATGAACTCAGAAATCAGTTGTATTTTATACACCAATAAAGAATGATCAGAAAGAGAAATTATGAAAACAATCCCATTTAAAATTGCATAGAAAATAAAATAAAATACCTAGGAACAAATATAAGTAAGGAGGTAAAAAAAATCTGTACTTGGAAAATTATATGACACTGAAGAAATTAAAGAGCATACAAATAAATGGAAGCACATACCGTGTTCATGGACAGGAAGAATTAACATCATTAAAATGCCCTTACCACCCAAAGCAATCTATAGAGTCAACGTAATCTCTAACCAAATACAAATGGAATTTTCACAGAACTAGAACAAATAATCCTTAAATCTGTATGGAGCCGCTAAAAACCTCAAGGAGTCACAGCAGTCTTGAGAAAGAACAAAGTTGGAGGTATCATGCTACCTGATATCAAACTATACTACAAGGCTGTAGTAATCAAAGCAGCCTGGTAATGACATAAAAACAGACACACAGATCAATGGACCAGAACAGAGAGCCCAGAAATAAGCCCATGCCTGTAGGGCCAATTAATCTATGAAAAATGTACAATAGAGTAAAGATATTATTTCGATAAATAGTGTTGGGCACACTGAACAGATGTATGCAAAAAAAATGAATCTAGACCACTTTCTTACACCGTATACAAGAATAAACTCAAAATGGATTAAAGATTTAGATGTAAGACCTGAAACCATAAAACTCCTGGCAGAAAACGTAGGCAGTAAACTCTTTGACACTGCTCTTAGCAGTATTTTTTTGGGTTGTCTATCTCCTCAGGTGAGAGAAACAAAGGAAAAAATAAATAACTGGAACTACATCAAACTAAGAAGTTTCTGCACAGCAAGGAAACCATCAACAAAATGAAAAGACAACCTACCAAATGAAGAAGGTATTCACCAATAATACATCTGGTAAGAGATTAATATCCAAAATGTATAAAGAACTCAAACAACTTAACCTAAAAAAAAATGATTTAAAAATGAGCAGAGGAACCGAATATACATTTCTCCAAAGGGGACATACCAATAGACATTTGAAAAGATATTCAATGTCACTAATCATGAGAGAAATACAGAGTAAAACCACAATGTGATTTCACCTCATACCTGCCAGAATGGTTATCGTCAATAAATCAACAAACAAGTGTTGATGAAGGTGCTCATGCACTGTTGGTGGGACTGCAAACTGGCGCAGCCACTGTGGAAACAGTATGAAGGGTCCTCAAAAGATTAAAAATAGAACTCCCATACGGTCCAGGAACTCCCTTTAGGGTACTTATCCAAAGGAAATGAAAACATTAAATTGAAAAGATATATGGACCCCCAAGTTTACTGCAGCTGTATTTACAATAAACAACACAGGGAAGCAACCTCTGCTCGCTGGCTGGCAGACAAAGAAGGTGTGACACACAGAGACGCACGGATGCACACACAATGTTGTATTGTTCAGCGCAAAAAAGAAGGGACTCTTGCCTTTTGCAACAACACGGATGGACTTTGAAGGTATTATGTAAAGGTAAATCAGGCAGCCAGAGAAAGACAAATACCATATGATCTTACTCAGAATCTAAAGAAAAACAAAAAACAAGCCAATCTAACTCACAGATTAGTGGTTGTCAGAAGCAGGGGGTGGAGGGTGGGCAAAATGGGTAAAGATGGTCAAAAGGTACAAACTTCCATTTACAAAATAAGTATGTCCTTCCATTTATAAACTTCCATTTACAAAATAAGTAATGTGCAGTGTGGTGACTACAGTCAATAATACTGTAGCTCATCTTTGAAAGTTGCTAAGAAAGTAGATCTTAAAAGTTCTCATTACAAGAAGAAAAATATCTTAACTGTGTGTGATGGTTGTTAAGTAGACTTACTGTGGTGATCATTTTGCAATTTATATAAATATCAAATTGTTACTCTGTACATCTGATGCTACATGTCAATTATATCTCAATAAAAAATGGAAAACTTCTACAAGTGTTTTTTTTTCATAATCTTGTACCTTCTAATCTTGGCATCTGTGAACTATTCAAGTGAAAAACAAATATTTAATAATAGTGTTTCAGGAACCGTTTTCACGAGATTTAAATTGGATACAGAAAGCAAAAGCACGAGCTGTGTGAAAGGAATGTGTCCTTTGCTTATTTACCAGCGTCTTTAATTGCCACCATCTCATGCAGGGGTTCATATAGATTTCATGGCTCTAAGATTGAATGCTCGCACGTCACGATGTGCTTTATATATCAGCCATGGTAGAGATTCCTTCCTCATCTACTGCTTCCTGAGGTGCAGACAAAACTACAGCTTTCCACTTACTTCCAATTATACTTTAGAAGGATTTTCTACTAGTGTAGAAAGAAACGGAAAAGCGTGTCCGGGCTGTTAAACAGGGCTGTTGATCTGCTCCAGGTCACTGATGAAACCTTATGATTGCTTCGGGGTAAACCACTCTAAAAAATTTATTGTCTAGTTAAACTCCTCAAAAGCTATTTAGCAGCCATTGTTCTTTGTGGAAAAAAAATAAAACATTTTTCATTTCGAAGATGTATTATTTATTTAATCTGTAAGGGATTCATTGAAATTTCTACTCTGAAAACAATAAACCATTTTAGAAAATCAAACCTTCTAAGGAAACAATCAAGATGCTGAATAAGGTTGAAAACTGATCCTAAGAATAAAAGAGGCTTAATTAGCCTCTTTTGAATACTAAAAATATCCATGAATGATTTTCTACTAAGTTGGTGGCAGGGCACTAAGACATACCTAATATTGAAATTTAGAGGGGAAAGTGGTTCTATTCGATTGACAGCCAAAAAGGCCCTGATGGGAAGTGAACCGTGTGTAGCGACAGAATCAACAGGCTTGGCACTGCCTGTGAGAATCACTGTCTCCTGCTTCATGTCACCCTTGCGATGCTCTGCTTTACATTATCCAGGACTACTACTGGGTATGTCACTAAGCCACTCTATACCAACCCAGAAAATATAAGAGAACAACTGGAGAAGAGACCTGTGTTCCTACTCTTCAAACCCTAGTGTATAAAAGTAAAATAATTTTTTTTTAAATAACAAGGGCTGGCAAGGATATGGAGAAACTGGAACTCTTGTGCATTGCTGATGGAAATATAAAATGATGCAGCCACTGTGGAAAAAATATGGCAGTTCCTCAAAAAAAAAAAATTTAAACGTATGCTCTCCATAAGATCCAGCCATTCTACTTCCAGATACATTCCCCGAATAACCGGAAGCAGTGACCGACCGTGCGCCCATGTTCGCAGCAGTATTCAGAATAGACAACAGGCGGAAACAACCAAATGTGCATCAGTGGGTGAATGGATCAATGAAATGTGGTCTATGCATACAATGAAAAATTATTCAGCTTTAAAAAGGAATGAATTCTGGCAAATGGATGAACCTTGAAGGCATTATACTAGGAACATAAGCCGGATGTGAGGGACAAATACTGTATAATTCCCCTTGTGTAAAATACCTAGCGCAGTCCAATTCATAAAGTAGAACGGTGGTTACCAGGGACAGGGGTGGGGCGGGGCTGTTGTTTAATGGGGACAGAGCTTCAGTTTGTGATGGTGAGAAAGTTCTGGAGATAGGCAGTGGTGATGGTTGCACAGTGTGAATGTTTTTAATGCCACTGTACACTTAAAAAGTTAAAATGGTAAATTTTATTATGCTTATTTTACCACAGTGAAAATACATTTGCATTCCTAGTGCATACGGGCAATCTTTTCTCATATTGTTGGTGGTGCTTTTTAGTTGTTATGACTTAAAAAAAAACAAACAAAAAACAAACAAACAAACAAAAAAACCCTCCTCTCCTGTGCTCAAACTCTCTTCTTGCTTCACCAATGGAAGTGCTTTGTATGGAAATAATTTTTTGAGCACTCTCAAGTTTTTTGTAATGTGGAGCTATCCTACCTCAAACCTCCAGAACCACTCAATGGCAGCTTGGGAGGGGGCCGTGTCTACTAATGCACTATAATGAACCGCTTGAAGGAACGCGAGAGTAGACTGCGACCACCTACACTAGCTGTTCTTAACTCTGGCTGCATTTTATAGTCACCTCAGGACTTAAAAAAAAATACATGCACATACCCCAACATCAGGCCCCGCAGCCAGAGATTACGGTTACGGTTTAACTGATCAGCAATGGACCAAAGCATTTTTTCTAGGTATTTTTTCAAAGCTCCGTAGGTAATTCTGGTATGTAGTCAGGTTAAGAACTATCGAATTAGGCCGTCCTTAGAGAACTCTCTGGACTATAGCTCTGTATTTCCCTCTTTGAAAAACTTCACCATTAAGAAATAATGGCAGTGTGATCTCAGAAGGAATAAGAAGCTGTTTCTTTTAATTTTGACAATCCTTAAAGTAGAAAAGAAAGACGAGTTAAAATTCATGAATTTAGCAAAAATTTATTCAAGCTACTCCTATCAGGGGCTGTGCCGGACCTGGAGGTGCAGGGAGAAGAGATGTGAGCCCTCTCTCCCCAGGCAGCTGCGGGCTGGCAGAGTCGCAGGGGCAGCAGGACTCTGCCTCGAGCGCCACCTCGAGGACAGGTGAGTAAGTGCAGGATTCTATCGTTGGGGCGGCATGAATGCTGGATGGAAAATCAGGGAAACCTTCCCAGACAAAGCAATTCCTGCACAACTCATGTGTCTTGAAAGGTGACTAGAAATTAGCCAGGAAAACACTGGAAGATAAAGTGACATTCCCTATTCTGGGATGAGGGCGGTGTGTGCCACTCTCAATGACCTCAGACCCACCAGCTTGGGGCAACGCTGGGCTGACCCTGGTGCTTAGCTGGGTTTGAAAGGAGGGAGACTGAAGTAGATTAGGGTTGGAGTAATCCGGCTGCTGAGGGGGCCCAGGAAAATGTCAGCTAACTTTAACTTCCGAAGCCAGTGCAGAAAGAGTGGTGCAGAGCTACACGCCTTAGTGCTTATTATTTGCACGAATAAATTGTAATAGATTCCAAATGAGAATTATATCTACAGATGCTCTCCTAGGGGCTCTTAAAAGTCAAGGTGATGAAAAGGGACAATACTACCTATCCCCCTTGTGACCTAATTAGAAAACGTGAGAATCATTCTCTTAAACCCTTCCCGCTTGCCACCAATAATTCGAACAGAAAGAATGTTCCTTCCACAGAAGCCTGCCGAGCTGACACGAACACTACGCCTATACTCTGTAAATCTACATGTTACAAATGGCATTTTTCTTTCCTTTAAAAAAAAAAAATCTTTATTGTATTACTTTTCCATTACCATTTACTCACCTTATACCACCCTTTGCCCCCCGGGACATCACCACACTGTTGTCCATGTCCATGCGTCCTTTTTCCTTTTCACTCAACACCTTCACCCCTCACCTCCCCCACCTTAGCTGTCATCCTGCTTTCTACCTATGAGTCTGTCCCCATTTTCCTTGTTACGGTTTGTTCACTAGATTCTATATAAGAGTGAAATCATATGGTATTTGTTTTTCTTTGACTGGCTTATTTCACTTATCATAATGTTCTCCAGGTCCATCCATACTGTCGCAAAGTGTAAAACTTTCTTTTTCACAGCAGAGTAGTATTCCACTGTGCAAATATCCCATAGCTGTTTAATCTGCTCATCTCTTCATGGACGCTTTGGCTGCTTCCATATCTTGGCTATTATAAATAATGCTGCAGTAAACATAGGGGTGCTTATGTTCTTTCAAATTAGTATTTTGGGTTCCTTCATATATTGCCAGAAGTAGGATCGCTGGGTGAAAAGATAGATCCATTTTTAATTTTTTGAGGTATCTCCATGCTGCTTTCCACAGAGGCTGCACCAGTCTGCATTCCCACAACAGTGCAAAAGGGTTCCCCTTTCTCCACATCCTCACCAGAAGTTGTTGTTTGTTGATTTATTGATGATGGCCATTCTCACAGGTGTGAGATGATATCTCATGGTGGTCTTAATTTGCATCTCTCTGATGATTAGTGATGTTGAGCATCTTTTCACATGTCTGTTGGCCATCTGTGTGTCCTCTTTGGAGAAGTGTCTATTCAGGTCCTTTGCCCATTTTTAAATTGGGTTGTTTGTTTTTGTGGTGTTGAGTTTTGTAAGTACTTTATAAATTTTGGATATTAATCAATTATGAGGTGTATCAGTGATTATGTTCTCCCATTCTGTGGACTGTCTTTTTATTTTGTTAATGATTTCCTTTGCTGTGCGAAACCTTTTTAGTTTTATGTAGTCCCATTTGTTTATGTTCCTTTTGTTTCCCTTGCCTGGGGAGATATATCTGACAAAAAACTGCTATGACCAATGTCCAAGAATTTTCTTGCCTATGTTTTCTTCTAGGATTTTTATGGTTTTGGGTATAACATTTAAATCTTTGATCCATTTTGAATTTATTCTTATGTGTGGCATAAGAAGGTTGTTTAGTTTCATTTTTCTGCATGTATCTGTCCAATTTTCCCAACACCATTCATTGAATAACTATCTATAGCCCATTGTATGTACTTGCTTCCTCTGTTGAATATTATTTGACTATAAAGGTTTGGGTTTATTTCTGGGCTCTCTATTCTGTTCGATTAATCTATATGTCTGTTTTTATGCCAGTACCATGTTGTTTTGACAACTATGGCCTTGTACTATAATTTGATATCTGGTAGAGTGAATCCTCCACCTTTGTTCTTTATCAGGTCCGCTGCTGCTGTGTAGGGCCTTTTGCGATGCCAAATAAACTTTTGAAATATTCGTTCTAGTTCTATTAAATACATCATTGGAATCTTGATAGGAATTGCACTGAATTTATAGGTTGCTTTGGGTAGTATGAACATTTTAATGATACTAATCCTTCCTGTCCACGAACACAGTATGTGCTTTCACGTATTTGATCTTCCATTTCTTTCTTCAGTGTCTTATGATTTTCCAAGTACAGGTCTTTTACAACATTGGTTATGTTTATTCCTAGGTATTTTATTCTTTTTGCAGCAACTGTGAATGGGACTGTTTTCTTAATGTCCCTTGCTGTTAGTTTGTTATTGGCATATAAAAATGCAACTGATTTCAGGATGTTAATTTTGCATCCTGCTACTTTGCCAAATTCATTTATCAGTCCTAGTAGTTTCTTGGTGGAATCTTCAGAGTT
The DNA here is from genome assembly GCA_004026545.1 of Mormoops blainvillei. Classification (NCBI taxonomy): domain Eukaryota; kingdom Metazoa; phylum Chordata; class Mammalia; order Chiroptera; family Mormoopidae; genus Mormoops; species Mormoops blainvillei. Next base: position 151,443 of record PVJD01000153.1, on the reverse strand, counting down.
CTCTATGTACAGTATCATGCCGTCTGAAAATAATGACATTTTTACTTCTTCCTTTCCAGTTTGGATGTCTCTTATTTCTTCTTCTTGTCTGATTGTTGTGGCTAGGATTTCCTGTACGATGTTGAATGAGAGAGATGAAAGTGGACATCTATGTCTTTTTCCTGATCTAAGGGGAATGCTGGTAGTTTTTGCCCATTGAGTATGATGCTGGCATTGGGTTTGTCATATATGGGCTTTATTATGTTTAGGTATGTTCCCTCTGTTCCCACTTTGATGAGTTTTTACACTAAATGGGTGATAGATTTTATCAAATGCTTTTTCTGCATCTATTGATATGATCATGTGGTTTTTACTCTTTATTTTGTTTATATAGTGAATCATATTTCTTGATTTATGAATGTTCTACCAACCTTTCATTCCTGGAATAAATGCCACTTGATCATGGTATATGATCTTTTTGATGCATTGCTGTATTCGGTCTGCTAATGTTTTCTTGAGAGTTTTAACATCTATGTTCATCAGGGATATTGGCCTATAATTTTCTTTCTTTGTAGTGTCTTTATCTGGTTTTGCAATTAGGATAATGCTGGCCTCATAAAATGTGTTTGGGAGCTTTCCCTCCTCTTGAATTATGAAATAGTTTGAGAAGGGGAGGTGTTACTTCTTCTCGGAGTTTAGTACAATTCACCTGTCAAGCCATATGGTCCAGGGCTTTTGTTTGTTAGGAGTTTTTTGATTACTGCTTCAATTTCACTAGGAGTAATCCATCTGTTCAGATTCTCTGATTCTTTCTGATTTAGTTTTGGAATATTGTATTATTCTAGAAATGTATCCATTTTATCCAGATTGTCCAGTTTGTTGGCATATTGTTGTTCATAATATTTTCTTACAATCTTTCGTGTTTTCTTCGGTGTCAGTTGCTATTTCTCCTCTTTCATTTCTGATTTTATTTACTTGGGTCCCCTCTCTTTTTTTCTCAAGGAGTCTGATTAAAGGTTTGTCAATCTTGTTTATTTTTTCAAACAATCAGCTCTTGGATTCATTGATCTTTTATATCTTTTTTAGACTCTATTTTGTTTATTTCTGCTCTTCATTATTTCCTCCCTTTTACTCACTTTGGACTTCGTTGCTCTTTTTCAAGTTCCTTTAAGTATAAAGTTAGACTGTTTATTTGAGCTTTTTCTTGTTTCTTGAGCTAGGCCTGTAATGCTATGAATTTCACTCTTATGATGGCTTTCCCAGTGTCCCACGGGTTTTGGATTGTTGAGACCTCATTTTTACTTGTTTCAAGGTATCTTTTGATTCCTTCCTTGATCTCATTGTTGATCCATTCATTGTTTAATAACATGTTATTTAGCTGCTATGCCTTTTATGTTTTTCAGTGTTCTTCCTGTGATTTGTTTCTAGTTTCATAGCATTGTGGTCAAAGAAGATGCTTGATATGATTTCAATCTTCTTAAATTTATTGAGACTTGCTTTGTGTCCTAACATGTGGTCTATCCTAGAAAAGGTTACATGTGCCCTTGAAAAGTCTGTGTATTCTGCAGTTTTGAGGTGAAATGCTCTGAAGATATCAATTAAATCCATTTGATTTAGTAGGTCATTCCCCCTGTTGATTTTCTGCCTGGAATATCTATCCATTGAAGTCATGGGATGTTAAAAATCACCGACTATGACTATATTTCCCTCAGTCTCTCCCTTTATGTCCATCAAGATTTGCTTCATATATTTAGGTGCTCCTATGTTGGGTGCATAAATGTTTACTAGTGTTATATCCTCTTGCTGAATAGTTCCCTTTATCATTATGTAGTATTCTTCTTTGTCTCTTACTATAGCCTTGATTTTAAAGTATATTTTGTCAGATATAAGTACTGCTACCCCAGCTTTTTTTTTCTTTTCCATTTGCATGAAATGTATTTTCCATCCTTTACTTTTATTCCACGTGAATCTTTCAATCTGAGGTGGGACTCCTGGAGGCAGTATATACATGGGTCTTGTTTTCTTATCCATTCAGCTACTCTATGTCTTTTGGCTGGAGCCTTCAAGCTATTTACATTTACGGTGATCACTGACAGATACATATGTAGTACCATTTTATTGTTAGGCTGTTTTCCTCTTTTTTTTTCTTTGTCTTTTTCTTCTTCCTCTTAAAGCAAGCCCTTTAACATTAGTCGCAGTACTGGTTTGATGTTAACAAGCTCCTTTAACTTTTTTCTTGTCTGGAAAGCTCCTTATTTCTCCTTTGATTTTAAATGTTATCCTTGCTGGAGTAGCTTTGGTAGTAGATCCTTATTTTTCATCACCTTGAATATTTCATGCCACTCCCTTCTGGCCTGAAATCTCTCTGTTGAGTAATCAAATGACAGTCTAATTGGTGCTACTTGTAGGTAACTACCTGCTTTCCTCTTCTGGTCTTTAGGACTCTCTCCTTGTCTTTAAGCCTTGCCATTTTAATTATGATGTGTCTCGGTGTGGGCTTCTTTGGGTCCAACTTGTTTGGGGAGCTCAGAGCTTCCTAGACTTGTATGTCTTTTTCCTTCACTACATTAGAGAAGTTTTGGGTCATTATTTCTTCAACTAGGTTCTCGATCCCTTGCTCACTCTCTTCTCCTTCTGGTATTCCTATGTTGTGATGTTGTTATGCTTCATGTTGTCCAAATGTTTCTTAAGCTCTCATATTTTTTAAATTCTTTTTTCTTTTTGCTGCTCTGCCTGGGTGTTTTTTTCTACCTTTTCCAAATCACTGATTTGATCCTCTGCTTCATCTAACCTACTGTTTATTCCTTCAAGTGTAATATTTATTTCAGATATTGCATTCTTTATTTCTGACTGGTCCTTTTTTATGGTTTCTATGTCTTTTTTTCATGCTGTCGAGTATCCTTATAACCATTACTCCAAACTCTCTGATAAATTGCTTGCCTCCATTTCATCCAGTTATTCTTCTGGAGAATTCTATTGTTTTTTTTATTTGGGGTCTATTTCTTTGCCTGCCCATTTTGGCTTCTTCTTTGTATTTTCTGCCTTAGTTGTTAAACTAGCCACTTGTTAGACTGATATGTTGTTAAACTAATCAAGCTATAATCAGCAGCCTGGCTTAAGCTGCACAGGGTGGGGCAGAGTGATTCCTGCAAGTAATGGGACTGTTTCCCCTTAGGCTGATGCCACGTGGAGGGGAGTGCTCTGGCTGAGAAAGATGGCTTCTGCCATATGGGGAATGACTCAGCACAGGGATCCTGGTGGCTGCTCCTTCAGCTCTCTCCCCAGGGTCACCAACCCCAGACTCTCCTCAAGCCTCTCTAGTCTGCTCTGTCCTCCCTCTGCCAGTGCCCAAGGTCAGTGGCTGCAAATGAAATTTTGTGCATTGGCCCTTTTAAGAGGTTTTCTGTATCTCCAGTCATCTCTTCCTGGAAAACAGAAACCCTGATGCTTTTCACACCTGTGTGTTACCTGGGTTCCTTTTCTGGTTCTGGTGCTGTAGGCTGGGGAGTCCAATTTGGGGTTTAGACCCCACACTTCTCAGGGGTCTCCCTGGCCACTGAAATATCCCTCCCACACTTCAGCTGCCACCAAGGGAGCCCATCCAGCCCTCTCGCACCTCCTCTGCACTCTCTACCCATCACGTTGTGGTGAAGTGGTTTCTTCTGTCTGAACGTGGCTATAAGGCTTCTCTCCGGCCAGTGTTCAGTTCAGAAATCAGGGTGATTTCTGCACAGTTTAGTTGTAATTCCAGCTTGGTCCTGGGAGGAGGTTAGTGTAGCTTCCACTTCCTCCTCCACCATCTTGGATCTCTTCCCTTCCAAAGTCGTTTTCTTTTGAAAGCTCAAATGCTTTTTGTTTGTTTCATTTTTCAGCTGGGAAATTAAAAAAATGTACACATATCTGCTTCTCAACAAACCTTTTGATGCTCTTTCTGTTTTGTTTTTCTCCTGATGACTCTTCAGTTTTTTGTTTGTTTTTTTTTTTTTTACAATATTTCATCTAAAGTAAGAGCCAGTGTTTTTTGCCACATGCATCATGCACAGCGGGCTATTCACTGAGTGATAATGAACACAGGTCCATCAGCCAGGGCAGAAATGAAGTTCATCACAAGCCCAAAGCAAAAAGCTTGCATGTTCTTAAGAACTGCCAGAATGATCGGAAACAGCTAGATGCAGTGAGGATTCAAGCATTCACAGAGAACCAGGAGCTTTTGCACGTATCTATTTTCACTTCGACCCCACCTAAGGCAGGTGGTCTGATCCCTAATCTACAGTTGCGGAACCGAGAAACACAGCCTGCCTGCACTGGAGTGGGGCCTTGGCATCAGTGACCCTCCAACCCCACAGCTGCATGCAGCTGCATGGATGTGACCACCAGATAATCTGTCACATAGCACTGAGCTGAGTCCCCCTGGACCAATATATGAGTGATTTGAACCCAGAAACACAGCTGATCTTGTTTCTTAGTTCAGAGACATATATTCATTGAGTGTCTACAGTGTTGTACAAGGTGCTCTGTATGTGAATGTATGTGAAGCCTTACTCTGTGAAGAATTCCATTTCCTCTGTTCTGCAGATGAAGGAAACAGAGGCTCAGAGACCAAGCCCTGGGTCACCTGCCTGTAAGTGGGTAAGAGGGGATTCAGAGCCCGGTGGGAGGGCCATCTCTGGGGATACACTGACCTGAGTTTGAATCCCAGCTCCACCACCTAATGGTTGTACAACCCTGGACAAGTTATGCAGCATGTCTAGGCCGCAGTTTCCTTATATTTGAAGAGGATGACAATATTAGCACATCCTTTGCAGCTTTGAGTGAGGATTAAATAAGAAAGCATACAGAATGCCTGGGAATGCCTGCTACCTGGTAAATGCTCAGTAAACAATAATTACTAAGTCTGCTGGGCATTCCTGATGTAAGAGAAAACTTTTGGTTTTCAAAATTTTTAGTTCTGAAGGATAGCTTTATTCCATTGAAATTTTGAGGGGAATTATAATATGTAAATACAGAGCTGCTACATTTGAGGTAGGATGGGGCCCTGGAACCCCACCCTTGACCTGCCACCCTTAAAGGGGTCAGTGGATCCCTCCACCTCCACCTCCGCTAAGCTGAGCATGGACACAGCCGCCCCACCACCATCTACCCCAGAGAAAGCACCCTGATTGTGGGTACACTGTGCACTGGTGCTCCTTACCCCGAACGCCCAACACAGCCAAGGCACATATGGACAAGACTAAACATGCAGCGGGCCATCAAACGCCTGCAAGTCTCTAGAATTCATGTCATTGTGGAAATGAATCAGAAATTGGCAACAGGTTTCCTAGTGCCCTAACACCCCACTGCCGCCCTGCGGTTCTGTAAGCTGCCCTCGGCCTGGCGCTGCGGTTCTCTCCCACAGAGCCACAGACGGCTCCAGGGGCAATCACACTGCACTGACCTGAGAGAGAAGTCCCCAGTCAGTGCCCAGACCCTGCACTAAAAGTTACCACATGACACATCAAATCACTCTTCTGAGAACATTCAGTAAGTTTCTCTTTCTCATACAAAACATCCATGCATTGAAAACAGCACACATAAATTACACATGGCTCCAAAGTGACACAAAGGTTATTCCCTCCATTTTATTGCAGTATTATATTCATAAAACAAAGTAAAGCGTCATCAATTTTGGTTGTGTTCATTTGGCTTTGGTGACCCTGTGATCCGGGCTGCACTGAGGTTCATTACTGCACTGTCTACCGAGAAAGGGCTTGTCAACTAAATTAACCGGGGAAAAATCCTTTGTCACCAAATATTGAAAGAAAGAAGGCCCAGTGCAACTGCCATTTCCAGAGAGCCCAGGAATGAGAGCTCAGTCACTGCCTAGAGTATGACCCCTTCACCATCTTGTGTTTAAGAGTCAACATTTATAATACTTTTTAAAAAGATTTTATTAATTTTTTTAGAGAGAGAGAAAGGGATAGAGAAAAAGGGAGAGAAACATTGTTGTGACAGAGAAACATCAAGTGGTTGCCTCTCACACACGCCCCAACCAGGACCTGGCCCGCAACCCAGGCATGTGTCCCGACCAGGGATCGAATCAGTGACTTTTCAGTTTGCAGGACGACACCCAACCCACCGAGCCACACCAGTCAGGGCTATAATACTTTTAAAAAAGTATGCCTGGCAAGCCAGCAGTGGGGACAGGAACTCTGGCATAAGGCAACCCCCCCGCCCACTCTAAGACTGGGGTGTGGGTCAACAAGGGACTCGCACTGCGGATGGAGTGGGGGGCAGGACAGTCATGGCTGCATTCTGCTTGCTGGGGTGCGGGCTTCCACTATCACAGTCCAAGATGTCACACCAGGTGGTAAGGGCTGTGGTGCAGGGGCTTTTAACAATGGAGGTAATAACAAGGCCGGGGGCTGTTCGTCTGGGATGCCCACAAAGACTTCCCGGAGAAAGCGAGTTTAAGCAGAGAACTAAAGGATGAATAGGGCTCAACTATAGAAAGGACATTCCAGGCACAGGCATCTGTGCCGGCCGCAAGGTGAAGGTTAGGGTGTGCAGGAGGAACTGTGGGAGCAGGTGCCCCCAGAGTCGAGTGGAGGGGAGGCAGGTGGGGGCGGCAGGCAGGACTCGGCAGCCGAGCTGCGGAGGAGTCCCTTAGCCTAGGAGCGAGGGGCTGCCAGGATCTGGTCTGTGCTCCTGACCGGTTGCTCCGGCCTCTCGGCAGGCGGGGACTGGGGAGGGCAGTGGCAGACGCAGGAAACCCAGGCAGGCCCTCTCGGTGTCTGACCCTCATCTCAAGCCCTTCCAAGCTCCACGGCCCTTCATAAGGGTGGCATTCCCACAACGAATCGGGGTCTGGAGACGTTCGTCAAGGAATGTGACCTTTCTTCCTAATGTGCAGATTCCTGTTTTTATACAACTGGTATTCTGGTTAACAGAATGTTCTAGTTACCCAAGATCAGCCTATTTCCTGCACTTAGTTACGACTCAGATAATACAACAAATTACACCAATTAAAACGAAGCCAAAATTAAGTTTCATATATCTGTCATTGCCATAGCAGACAACAGTGTTAAAAAGATCTTAACTTCTGCTGGTTTATGGGCAGAATCTGAAATGGCTTCTTAAACTCTGATAAATACCTAACCGCTACTGTGTGATGCCTACTGCCCAACAGCCACCGCGGCCTCATCTCTCCAGCCAAACGGAACCTCAGTGTTTTCATGGATCGAACTTCTGCTCCCTCTTTGCTCTATTGGAAACTTTCCTCAGACAATTTTGCCGACCTTTTATTGCTCTGGAATTCGGGCCCTTCACTCTCCCTTGCAACCCTTGCTCCTGGGAACAGCCCACAGGTCCCAGCTGCTCTCAGCCATCCCAGCATCACCACTACGTGCTCCTGCTCTCACACGCTCACACCACACATCTTCCTCTTCCACGTCTGCAACACGGGGCACCCCACAAGTCAAATCGTGATTCACCTACCTCCGCTTTCCAGGGACTGTCATGACCTGTCCACCCCAACGCCCTATTGTTGGGCCTTGTCCCCATCCCTGGCTCCTCCTCCTGCAGCCATTTTAAATGACTGCTCCCAGGAAGCAATCACAGGTGACAACAGAGTGTCACTGTGGGAGCTCATCCCCTCCCAGGGTGTCAACACACCGGCTGTATGCACAGGGCTCCGGGCCAGAAGACTTAGAGTCCTCCCACACTTCTCATCCCTCTGTAAACCACGCATGGGAAACAGTCTTAGCGCGTTCCAATGTCCCGTTTTCATCAGTCATGAAAGAGTCCACAGACGACACTCAGAGTGACCCTGAGACATCACTTAAATGTACTCTTTGCTTGGGCGAATGAAAGCACGAGTACAATGAGGATGCAGGAGACATTTCTTTGTACAAGAGGAAAGTTATCCGTTACTGAGCCTGTGGTACAATAAAAAATGTGTCTGGTTTTTCTGTCAGATTCTTGACAAGGAGCTTGTAAAATCCTTAGAATTTCCTGAGTGTCAGAAGTGTCTTTATTATGCTAATCAGGTGGCTCTTAGTGGGCCCTTGGATAGTTTCAGGGTGGGAGCTGGTTACCAGAAAAACCAACCACATGATTAGAGGGTAGGAACTTGGGGCCATCCCCACCTCTGGGGATGGAAGCTAGAGACTGAGTTCTGTCACAGGGCCATTGATTTAATCAATCACACCTCCAGAAAGAAAGCCCAATGAATGCTCTAAACATGAGAGATCAGTGGGACCTCCAGGTACTGAACTCGTTAATGTGCTGGGAGAGTGACGCACCCGGATTCCCCGAGGAAAAGGCGCAGGAGGCCTGGGTGCTCTCCCAGACCTCACCCCGTGTGTCTTTTCACTGGACTCATCCTGATTTGTGTCTTTTGTATTAGAAATGTACTAATAAGTAGAGCACCATTCTGAGCTCTGTCACCCTTTGTAGTATGTTATCAAACCTAAGAGGGTTGTGGGAAACATCAACTTCAGTTTGTCAGAAGTACAGGTGGCCTGGGGACCCCCAGAGTGTGGGTGGTGTCTGAAGTAAGGGCAGTTTTTCTTGCTGGGGTCTAACCTGCACCCTCTAACCTGCAGGGTCTGTGCTAAATCCGGGTGGTTAGTGCCAGAGCTGAGCTGCAGTAGGCCCAGCTGGAGTTTTACTAGAATATACCCTCTACCGTGTGCCAGGCACCTGACTGGAAACTGCATGTACAGTCGTTAGAGGAGCACAGGGCCTGGCCTCACCTCTAGAGGTAAGAATAAAGTGCAGGCAAATGCTGAGAATGCAAAGTAAATACCTCAGCCTTAAATTCTGAATTTGAACAAATTTACACCTCCCAGTGAGCCTGAACATTAGGTTCAGTTCTTTCAAGCCATGGTTCTTATTGACACCCTCCCCTAGAAGTGGCCAAAGTGAGTCTCACTTCAAAGTAACTCCCTGACCTCAAAACAGAGCTAAAAAGTTGGTGTGGACTGCCCTGCTGTCGGTCAGCAAGAACTAGCTAGTGGTCAGACGCCCAAGGTGCAGGAATCGGAGACCGAGGGGGTTACAGACCAGCAGAAATATTCCGGGGCCTCACTGGCTTGGCAGCGCAGCGTGGCCGTCGACCAACTGCAAAAGCCAACTGCACGTAGCTGCCAGGGCCAGGGCTGCCTCCGATGCTTTCTTTCCATCGTGTGGATGGGTATCCCAATTCTTTTTTCGATAGTCATTAGAAAGCTTTTTAAAAAATTTTCTCCCCATGCAACAGAAATAATCTTGACTTGTGCCACTAACATTGTGCATACAAGATAATTTAAGAACAATGTTGCATCTGAGAGCAAAAATAGCATCTGCAAAGTCCAACATGGCTGCATACAGACACAGAGTCAAACTCTATGAATGACATGAAATATTACAGTCCCAGCGTCTCATACTCCAATAAGCTTCTGTGACTTCATAGAGATACGAACAGGACAGACCCTGAGGGGCTTTTACTGAATGAGCCCAACCCTCCGAAGCAAGACGGCTGTGGAAACACTAACCTTTCAGCTCTTTAGGGTTCTTTTTTTTTTAAAAATCAGTTAGTGAAAATCCAAGAGAGACCCCAGCTCACTCAGACGTCTCAGACCACTCTCCAAGCAGTGCTTCTGGGACTGCCCTGGGTGCAGCAGGGAGTGGGCCCCCCGCTTCATTCCTCTTTCTAGACCTTGGTGGGCAGGGCAGGGGGCGGGGGCAGGGGTGCACATCACCTGAACATGAGGTGGGAAGTGCCGTTTGTACATGAAGGTCCCGAAGGCCTCCTCCTTCTTCTCACAGAGAATACGTGAGTTTTATATGGAATCTAAGTACAGCTGTGAATTTTCAAGATTTAGAATCAGAACTGCCTCAAAATCAGAATCATTAATTTATCTTATCAACCAAATCATTCTCACTTTAAGGCTTCCAATAATATCAATATCAGTAATTTACTGAAAACTAATTTGCAAAGCAAGTTTGTGTGTGAAGAAAATAGTTTAGTGTGGCAAAACTTGTTTTTTTAGAGTCAGAAAGTTATTCCTATTTTAAAACAAAGATAATTAACACAAGCAAATCATTCATGTTTTATAATATATCTTATTATTATGTTTTGAAAATATATTGAAATGTTTAGAAAAATCCAAACATCAGTCAGGCCATGGAAAAAGTTTCCCAGAGATTCTGGCAGTGAAAGAGCATCGGATACTTTGCCACAGGCTATAGGCCTGATGCACGAAACCCACGTGCCTTTCTTGAATTTTAGATATATCTATTTGGATCCAAATTCTGGAGGAATCAATGCAAATATTTCCAAGGATTTCTTGGATACTTAATCATCTACACAAAGTTCATAAAGCAAAATCCAAGAAGACTCATCCAAGTTGCCCTGACCTTGATGTTACCTTGCAGGGTAATGGGCAGAGATCCTGTGTGTAAGGAGACGTGTCCGGAAGTTCGTGTTGAAGCAAGGCTCTGGGGCAGGTAAGAGTCAAACATCTCTCAGCTGGCTGCCTCAGCAGTCACATTCCTCACTTAGAATGGGAAGGGTGGGAAGCCAGGAAAAGACAGGCTACATTAGAGGAGACCTCAGTCTCCTTCATTCATATCACTGCTTCATTCTACACACGAGGAAAGTGAGTCCCAGAGAAGAGGCAGACTTTGTCTAATGATCGTCAAATTTCCTGTTCAAGGTTACACACGTGTCCGATAAGCAAGAAATCTGATTCTTAAATGGTCACAATATGGTCAACCTTGTATTTTCAGAGCCACAAAGTCAGACTTGATTGAGCAGAGGCCTTTTCCAAGAGTCCCTGGGGCCTTCAGAGTATGGCTGACCTACCTCTCTGTGTGCCTTCAGGTAAATGCTTTGGGTTAGAGGCAGCTCAGCTCTGGGACTGCAAGAACTGAGGACCAAAGTGTAAGGCTGGGGTTAGGAGAGGGATGGAGCGGTCAGGAAGCAGACAGTGGGGCCTGGGAGAAGGTAAGAGATCTATCTAGACTGTCCTTGGAGCTAGAGACAAGACACAGTCCCACAAAACCAGCACTCAAAATGTTTGTTCAACACTGAGTAAAAATATCCCAGCTCATCTTCTCCCGTGACACAGTGCGACAGACCCTCCACGCTGCCATCTACAAGAGCTTCCCCCAACAGCTCATGCTCCTGGTAGTCTTCATAAGCCTGCTCCCTCAAATTTATAGCATCGTCAGAATGGAAGTGATGAACCCAGTTCAGAACACAGCCTTCATCCCATCAGAATTCTGAGCATAGGGGTTCTGACTGCAGTATAAAAATCTGCAGAAAAGACTGGCCAAGCACAGGCTGACAGACAGACAGAGCAGTGTTTCAGAGTTGAAGATTGATGAGATCAATTTTGAAGCTTTTCTGCCTTCATCTTCTGGGTTATAGCTGTCGGTGATTTTTTTTTTTTTTTTTGCCTCTAAGCCTTGTGTTTCGAGCTGCATCTTTCGACAGTTATCACCAGTATCATTTTATATAACCAGCAGAAAATAAGTCACAATATGATAAAGTAGAATTTTAGAATATGTGGTCTGCTATAGGTCTTATTTAACTCAAGTGCTTGAATAAAAATCTTGAAAATCTTGAATAAGATTTTAGAGAATAAAAATCTTGAAAATATAGTTATAGTCAAAATTAATAAATGCTTGAAAAACCAGTTATCCAATTTTATATTTTAGCTAGCATCAATAAGCTCTAAATTGATCAGTAAGCATTAAATTGATTGGTTAGTCAATTTCTTATCACTATTTTTTAACTTTACTTTTATTGTTGCCTCTATTACAGATGTCCCCATTCACCTCCACTTTGACCACCACCTCAGTGAGCATGTGATTTATTCTAAAAAACTGGACCTCTAGAGAAAGGCACCAAAAGGTAGGGTTCTCACCACTGAGTCCCCAGTACCCAACCCAGCACCTGGCACATAAACATCTGCTGGATAAAAGGATGGTTTCATGGACAGCTGGCAAAATAGAATAGAATGAGCATTTTTTTAGTCACCACCACCCCCAAATAAATTTCCACTTGAATTAACCAAATAGCCTATTTTGACGGTTTAAATGGTTCACCTACTGTCTATGATGTGACCCAGGGTTTCATCCAAAGTGGTCTCTTCAAACTTCCTTCATCTAGTGCCCTGGGACAAACGGGAATAGCCGTAAGAACAATCAGGCAGAAGCGGATGTCGCCATCCAAACTCCTTACCTGCCATGTCGATGGCAAAAGGCCTGTCTGCTCTCCAGCCGGTGTACCAACCAACGACTTTGCCATTTTCCACCAACGGACGTTCATAGCGTCGCCCACCGACCAGGCCCACTGGCCAGACAGAGACCTTGCGTGTGGTTCGCATCTATAAAAAGGGGAGAGAGACTTGGTTTAAGTTTCCTTAGGGAAAAGAATTTGAAGGGAGGAAAAGAATGTGAGCACAGAGAAGAAATGCGAAGGGGTGGGGGGGCGGTGTCGATTTCCAAAAGCTGAAGGCTTCCAAACAGGACCGTTCTGCTGGCACAGTGCTACCCAATCCTTGTCCGTCTGCTTGGCCATCAGCTCTGTGCTCCGCAGACCCAAACCCAGCCTCTGGTTTAGGATCAGGGGAACTAAAGTGGGTGTCAGTATCTGAACATCTCTTATTGGAAGCCACAAGCGACTGTCAAATATTTCCTATTTGTTTCAAAGTGGCATCTTTTCGACAACACTTTGTATCTTTGGAAGTGAGAAGGTTTCACTCCCCGTTAGGAAACTTTATTAGTAACAGCAAAAATTTTACTCCCATGAGCCACAGGAGCTGCCGTTCTCTAGATTATTTCCTGTTTCAGACACACAGAAACCTTGGCTGGCGACATTAATAACGGGATCCAGATAGAGAACAGACACCAGGCATCCTCCCGGGTGACAAAAAGAAAAACACACCCTAAATTTACCTGCCTTTTAAAAGTAGTCGGGCCAAATTATAGAAGAAAACACCTTACCCAGGCAGCTGAACTAGCTGGTCCTCTCCCAGCACACCCTGTTGTGCCTAGCAGAGTTCTGGTTAAAGGTAACCCTCCACTGAAAGTTATTTGCTGGATTTCTTTAATAGGAAAGATATGTTCACAAAAAAAAAAAAAAAATAGGAAAGATATGTTGATGATGCTGGGCAGCATCTGGGGAAAAACCACCATCTTCTTTCTGGCATATGTTGAGCATGGCCACAGTCAGCCCAGGTGCTACCTTCGGCAAACTAGAAAACGGTGCCCCTTTCTCGGGCAGACACACTCCAAGCTGGGGCCCATGGCTTATGGGCCCAGCCACCAAAGTGGAGGCTGGATTCCTGCTTCACTCACCCTCTCGGCTGGGTGTGTCCTTGGACAGGGCGTAACCTGCACAGTGCTGCAAGGTGGCGCTGTTGCTGAGGTACTTACAATGTCAATACCAAAGCTTTACTGTTCATTTGCTATAGAACTGAGTCATGATCAGTCACCAATTGTTAATATAATGATTATCAATCAAGGCTGTTTTTAGTGAAAGAAAAGGAAATTATACATTTGGGAAAGATTTTCAAATGCAATTCAAATGAAAAGTCAAATTATTAAAGATTAAAAATCATTGGATGCTCCCATTTGCCAAGCATCCCACGTTATTTATTTATTAATATTCCATCTCATTCCAACAAGAGGACTTAAGGGCATGGAGTGCTCCAAATAACAAAGATCTCGCTGGTCTTCCCCAAACCTGAAATCGCCATTTTTAAAGTCTACCCATTTTTCAATAAATTAATCATGGTTATGTTGTGCTAGCTCATACTGACATATATGATGATTTTTTTTGAAAAAGTTCTACTGAGGTACAATGAAGGATACACTAACTGAAATGAAGAATAATTTACAGGGAATCAATAGCACAGGAGATGAAGCCAAGAGTCAAATCAGTGATTTGGAATGCAAGGAAGCAAAAAACACCCAATCAGAACAGGGGGGAAAAATGAAGACACTGTAAGGTGCCTCTGGGACAAGTTTAAGTGTACCAACATTTGCATCATGGGGGTCCCAGAAGTAGACAGGAGTGAGAAACTATAAACCTATTTGAAAAAATAATGACCAAAAACTTCCCAAAGATGGTGAAGGAAATAGACATACAAGTCCAGGAAGCGCAGGGACTCCCAAACAAGATGAACTGAAGAGGCCCACATCAAGACACATCATAATTAAAATGCAAAAGGTTAAAGACAGAGATTCTTCAAAGCAGCAGGCGAAGAGCAGTTACTTAGCTACAAGGCAGCTCCTATAAGGCTGTCAGCTGATTTCTCAACAGAAGCTTTGCAGGCCAGAGGGACTGGCAAGAAATATTCAAAGTGATGAAAAGCAAGGACCTACAACTAAGATTATTCTAGCCGGTAAAGCTACCATTTAGAATCAAAGACTATATAAAGAGCTTCCCAGACAAGAAAAAGCTAAAGGAGTTCATTACCACCAAACCAGTATTATATGAAATGTCAAAAGGTCTTCTTTAAGGAGGAGGAGGAGGAGGAGATCAAAATTATGAACAATAAAATGTCAGTAAATAGCCCTGGCTGGTGTGGCTCAGTGAATTGAGCTCTGGCCTGTGAACTGAAAGGTCTCCAGTTCAATTCCCCATCAGAGCACATGCCTGGACTGCAGGCCAGGTGCCCAGTTGGGGGCGTGTGAGAGGGAACTGATCCATGTATCTCTTCCTCTCTTTCTCTTTCCCTTCCCCTCTAAAACTAAATAAATATTTTTTTAAAAATGTCCATACATATCTATCAACAATAGAATCTAAACAATAAAATAAATAAACAAGCAGAACAGAAACAGAATTGTAGATACAGAGAATGTTTTGATAGTTGCCAGATGGGCAGAGGGTCAGGGGGATGGGTGACAAAGAGGAAAGGATTAAGAAGTACAAATTGGTTGTTGCACAACAGTCATGCAGATGTAAAGTACAGCATAGGGAATATAGTCAATAATATTCTACTAACTATGTATGGTGTCAGATGGGTATGACATTTAATGAGATGATCACTTCATAAGTTATATAATGTCTAGTCACTGGGGTGTACACCTGAAACTAATATAATATTGTATGTAAACTGTAACTGAAAATAAAAAAAATGATTTAAAGAAAAACAAAAAATGTTTAAAAAATAAAAGTTCTACTGAGGTATAATTGGCTGCATGAAAGAATTAACAGTCCTGACACTATTATCTTTAGAAAGGCCTGCATGCCAGGCTGACCCTTGGCTGGCATCTGAAAACCTGGCTTTTGGAATACTCCCTACACTGATCAAATTATTTTGCCCCATATTTTGCCTTTCATTTGGGAATCTGAAATATTGGTGGGTCGGGGGTGCCTACATAACCAGGCTCCAATAAAAAACCCTGACCCTTAAATGGGTTTCCCTGGGCATAAACACTGTACACCCGGCTACATTTTTGCTGGAGAGAAGGCTTTTCCCATGTGACCCCTCCTGGGAGCAAGAGGACACTGGAAACCTGCACACAGAGACCTCCAGAC
This sequence comes from Mormoops blainvillei, assembly GCA_004026545.1. NCBI lineage: Eukaryota > Metazoa > Chordata > Mammalia > Chiroptera > Mormoopidae > Mormoops > Mormoops blainvillei. Next base: position 135,950 of record PVJD01000153.1, on the reverse strand, counting down.
CCTTCCTGATGTCTTTCCCCCTCACTGATCCGGCTATGTATCCTTACTGTGTCACTGTACTAAATCTTAGCCACAAGTCCTCAAATAATGTCATTTTGTTCAACTTGGCTTAGTTATAACTTTGATAAGATTCTGTAGGAACTTAACTCTTGTTTATATCAACTAACATGGTAAAATTGGTGTTGTTATACATGATTTTGCTTAGTCACAGAACCTTTCGAAGACGTTCAGAGAGCACTTGCTGCACAACTAACGTCATGCTGAGTGTTGGGAGTCCTAGTACATAATCTAACACGGGTGGTCTTGGGGTCCCCTGAAAAAATAAAATGCCATACAATTGGATACATTTGGACATATGTATATAGCCATGAAACCATCATCACAGAAAGATAATAGACATCTCTATCACCCTGTTTCTTTGTGCCCTTTTTAAAATCCATCCCTCCCACCCTCTCTCTACATCCCCTTCCCCAGGCAACCACTCATCTCCTTTCTATCCCTGTGTATTAGTTTGCATTTCATAGAATTTCATATGAATGGAATCATACAGTGTACACTCTTTTTTTTTTAAGATTATGCTTCTTTCATTCAGCATAGCTATATGGTTATCCATTCATGCAATAATGTGTATCCATAGTTCATTCCTTTATACTGTCAAACAGCACTCTATGGCATGGATGTGCCACAATTTTGTTTTTGATTTTCAAAAACCCATTCACCTGTTAATGGGCAGTCATTTCACGCTTTTGGCTATTACAGGTAAAGCTGCCATAATACTGTGTACAGGCCTATGTGGACTTTCTTTTTCCTGATGCATACCTAAGAGTGGAATGGCTGCACCATATGATAGGTATACATTTAACTTTTTAAGAAACTGCCAACTTATTTTCCAAAGTGGTTGTGCCGCTTTTACATTCCCACCAGCACTTATGAGAGTGCCAGGCACTCCACATCCTCACCAACACTTGGTACGGTGTTTAGTGTTGTCCATTCCAATGGGTATTAGTAGTATATCACTGTGGTTTTAATTTGTATTTTTCTAATGACTAATGATGTTGAGTATATTTTCATGTGCTTATTTGCCACCTGTATTGATTCTTTGGTAAAATATTTGTTCAAATCTTTTGCCTATCTTTAAAAATTTATTGTTTATTTCTTTACCATTGATGTTTGAGAGTCTTTAATATATTTTGCTCCCCTGCATACAAATCCTCTCTCAGGTATCTGATTATAAGTATTTTCTCCCAGCCTGGGGCTCATCTTTTCATTCTCATGATAGTGTCTTTTGAAGAACAGAGGCTTTTAATATTAATGAAGTCCAATTCATCAACCTGTTCTTTCATGGATCATACTTTCAGTGTTATAGCTAAGATATCTATGCCTAAGCCAAGTCACAGGTTTTCTGCTCCTTTCTAGAAGCATTATAGTTTTAGGTTAGACATTTAGATTATGATCTACTTGAGCTAATTCACATACACTGTATGAGGGACTGATGGAAGTTTTTTCCTGCATAAAGAGATTCAGTTGTTCAAACTTTATCTAGTTGTCTCAGAATAACTGGGCTGCCTTTCCATATTTGTCAAAAATCAGTTGTCCTATATGTGTGAGTTTATCTCTGGACATTCTCCTCTGATTTACTGGTCTGTCCTGCCATTTTGATGCTAATATCATCAAAATCTGTTTCCAAGTACATCTTGACTTACTACGGCTTTATAATAATTCTGGAAATCAGGTGGTGTTGGCCTTCCCAAAATGGTTTTGACTGTTCTAACTGCTGCTCATTTCCGTATGAGTTTCGCAGTTAGTTTGTCCACTTCAGCACCTCAGTTTGGTGAGACTGACTTCTTAACCACAGAGTCTTCTAACCCATGGCCACGATCCATCTTTCCATTTATTGCGATCTTTCACTTCTCTCAGCAATATTTTAGTGATTTAACTATTGAATCAATAATAGCATTTAATGCTTTTGCATCCTAGCTATTCTCCATTGGTGGGGAAAAACTCCAGAAAATCCATTAAAATTTCACAAAAATACAGCTCTTCCCTAAGGTGGCTTCAGACTCCTATTCCCTCCCACATTGCAGAAAATAAAATCACTTCAGTTTTTTTGTCTTAGATATAAAACAGGCCAAACACACTAAGAAACTAAGTTAAGACTAATATACATGTTTTTCCTTAACAAAATGGCTTTCTGGCACTAAAAATAGTACTGTGTTCTTTTTTCATATTTCCTTAAAATGTCTGTGATTTTTCAGCTCACAAACTACTTTTGCCCAGTTGCACTAAATTTTCAAATCTGTGAAAAACTGGTAAGCAGACTCCATCTCAGACCTGGGTGTCCGGGGAATGCACAGGCCGCACCTGGCATACAGTAGGTGCCAAAAAATTCTCAGTAAGTGTATAAGCACCAGGTAGTAACTGCAATGCGGGCCGCATGTAACAAGACATCAGTATGTGCCTGTGCTGTGTGAAGGACAAGCTCACAGTCAAAGAGGAAGACGGATAATGAAACAACAGAAGCAAAAATATTTTTAAAATAGAAAAAGAGAAACTACCATTAAAGAGAATATAATAAACCGTAACCATGGGACCACTCGTAAGGGAACAATGAAATGTTTTGTGGCAGGCGTTTTCATGCAAGTTAGGTCATGAAAGACATGAGGGATTGTGTCCACGGACTACAGGGTGGCCTAGGGTTCTACGTAATGAGATGACTCAAAGAAGCAAAACTTTACATTTCTGAGTCAGTTTCATGTTAGAAGAAGGGTGTTGCTTAGCACACTCCAAATTTCTGAGAGGATCTCAGAACTAACATTTGTTCACGCTTCTTTTTTCCCCCCAGAATGTCACGGTGTTAAAGGTGAAGCGATGACTATTTGAATCCAACTGATGTGGCAGGATTCTGTTTCCAACTATGCTAAATAAAAAAGTTTGCCATTTAGAGAGTTTAAAACTTCAGACGCAACCAGATGCCTTTGCCACATTCGCCGTGCTCCGAGATTCAGGGTGGAATGCTTCACCCCCAGCTCAGACACATGGCCCCTCAGAACACGACCGCAGTGCTACATGGAGAGGGCCAGGCATGTCAAAGGAAAACAGCAGCACTATTTAGAGAGCGCCTTCAGTCCACCCCGGGGCCCGTCCTTTGCTGTGCGTCCTTTTCTCTGTAAGGGCTCCTTGGCAGCCATGTTCTTTTCGGAGCGGGGTGCAAATGTAACGACGACTGTCCCTGCTAAAAGTAAAACCTTTTTATATAACAAATATTCTCAGCACTTAAAAGATGTGTTACTTTCTTAACATAAAATATCATTTAGGTAACAGGCACAACTTCAGGTGCCTGGTGCGAGCTCCCATCTGAAATCAAAGAATAAAGCCCTGGATAGTAAAACAAAGAGGAAGCAGTTCACATATTTATAGGAGTTACGATATTATGAACAGGTCAGATCCCCAAAGTCATTCTCTTTCTATTTATTCAATGCCATACTCTGTCATTTATTCCTCCTGCCAGGACATGCTTAGCAGTCTTAACCAGTCAAAATCACTTCCGGCAGAGTCATTTTCATATGCCCAAAGGCTAAAAAGGACACAAAAGATACATTTGGGGCCCTGGTCAGGTAGTCCAGTTGGTTAGAGTATCATCCCGATACACCAAGGTTGCCGGTTCAACCCATGGTCAGGTACATACAACAATCAACCAATGAATGCATAGATAAGTGGAACAACAAACTGATGTTTCTCTTCTCCCCTCTTCCTTTCTCTCTAAAAATCAATAAATAAAAAAAACGTTTTTTAAAGATATATTTGGTACATTTCTGCACTCCTTCAGACTAAATGCCATTTGAACCATCAGAGGGCAGGTGGTGGGTGCAAAAGGAGGACAGGAGGTCACCGCTGTGCCCACCGGTGTCTAGAGACCCTTAGCAACAACCAGCTCCTGTTTCTTTAGCCAACTTCCCTCCTGCAGCTTTAAGTTGCATGCTTTTGGTCCCTCCTTGAGGTGGCGAACAGCCAGCTCCAGGGACTGCAAAGCTTCAGATCACACGTATGTGATCATAACACCCTTAGAGTAAAACAGAAGAAGTTAAACAGATGCTTTTAGCTTCCTTTAAGACGTACCACTAGGTGAAATCTTGTTTTATTTTTTCCAAAGGGAAATGAATAAAGCTCTTGATCTTCTGAAATTTAAAATGCTACAGGCAACCTCAGGGATTATAATTACAATAACGAATATTATACTCGGTATCCTGCCTTTTAAGGATAAATTAATTTCAGATGAAAAACAGCAAACCCACCCCAAATCCAATAGGACCAATGAATTAAAGAAAAGAACAGTATAAATACAGATGAAGGAATACAGGAGTGATGACCTCAAGCCAGGGTTCCTTCCAATTTCACTGTCCATAAATATCTGATATTTTCCAACACAGAAACAACATTTACATAATCCAACATACCGTTAATTTTCTTTGGGGCACGTCTGAAAATTAACGTCATGTCTGCTATTTCTCTTTCTTGCATCTGCCCACTAATGACTTCACCATCAATTTCCTTCAACTAATTGTTACCCAGCTCATGCTATTTGTTCTACAGTGTCCTTCACATAGCTTTATATTGCCCTGGACTTTTTTCCCCTTGGCCTATTTTGATTTCCACATATCACCACGCACGGCATGAACTTTTGAGGTACACAGGCTAATTACTTTAAAGGAGTTGAGCCTTTGAGAAAGCAGAAATGCTCCTGATGTTATCTTCTCGACCCTTCTCCTATGTCATTGGGTAGAAGATCGAGTACGACATTTCTTCCATTCCTCCTGTATTTTTTCACTAAGTATCTATCATGTACCTAATAAGTTCCAGTGCTGTGCTGTGCTAGTCCCTGAACTAGGCAGACATGGTCCTTGCCTACAAAGCCAACATTCTGAGGGGAGGAAAAAAGCAATGACACACCCAACAGCACAGTTAGTTACTTAAGCGCTATGCTGATAAGGGCTGTGAGGGCAGATGCTGCTGTTGCTGCTGTGAGAACAGCTGCGGAGAATCTGACCTGATCTGGGACCTGCTGAGACTTCCTTGAGGACATCACGTGAGCTACGCCGAAAGCATGAGAAGCATTAACCAATGTGGACAGAAGACCAAAAACCTCCCTGGAGGAAAGGAATGCAAATGTTACAGGTCATTCTGATATGTGGGAGGTGATATCTCATTGTGTTTTTAATTTGCATTACTCTGGTGAATAGTGGCGTTGAACATGTTTTCACATATCTGTTGGCTATCTTTATGTCCTCTTTGGAAAAGTGTCTATTCGTGTCCTTTGCCCATTTTTAAATTGGGTTGTTTTCTTGGTATTGAGTTTTGTAAGTTCTTTATAAATTTTGGATATTAACCCCTTATCAGATGTATCAGTGAATATGTGCTCCCATTCTATGGGTTGTCTTTTTATTTTGTTGATGTTTTCCTTTGCTGTATAAAAGCTTTTTAGTTTGATATAGCCCCATTTGCTTATTTTTTCTTTTGTTTCCCTTGTCTGCAGAGATATATCTGAAAAAATATTGCTATGAGCAGTGTCCAAGATGTTGGTGCTTATGTTTTTCTTCTACGATTTTTATGGTTTCAGATCTAACCTTTAAGTCTTTAATCCACTGGCTATCATCAATAAATCAACAAACAACAACTTCTGGTGAGGATGTGGGGAAAGGGGAACCCTTTTGCATTGTTGGTGGGAATGCAGACTGGTGCAGCCACTGTGGAAAGCAGTGTGGAGATACCTGAAAACATTAAAAATGGATCTGCTTATGACTCAGCGATCACACATCTGGGAATATATACAAAGGAACCTGAAACACTAATTTGAAAGAACATAAGCACTCCTATGTTTGTTGCAGCATTAGTTACAATCGCCAAGCTACGAAAGCAGCCCAAGTGTCCGTCAGTAGGTGAGTGGATGAAACAACTATGGGACATTTACACAATGGAACTCTACTTGGCCATAAAAAAGGAGAAAGCTTTATCCTTTGCAACAGTATGGATGGACCTGGAGAACATTATGTAAGTGAAATAAGCCAGTCAGAGAAAGATTAAATACCATATGATTTCACTCATATGTGGAATCTAATGAATAAACTGAACTAACAAGGAAAATGGGGACAGACTCATAGATGGAGACACATAGCTGGGGTGCGGGTTAAGGCGTGGAGGGACTGAGCAAAAAGGAAAAAGGACTCATGGACATGGACAGCAGAGTGGTGACTGTGGTGGGGGGGCTTATGAGACTAAATGGTCATGGGAAAGAAATACATAAAGAATAAATAAATTCTGAAAAATGCTACAGGCCCTTGACAGGAGCATTTCACTGTGCTCCTTAACTTAAAAGAAGATCCACTGTGGATGGTAAATGTTGGAGTCAGGTTTCTCACTGTTAGAGTGAGAACTTACAGATAAGCCAAAGAGAAGGCTAGAATGATCCCTGTGGTCATGGAATAGAGCTGGAGACATCAGCATGAACTCATGTTTAGCTTACTATAGAGATGGTTATACATATATGTACAGGTATGTATACATACGTGGGTTTGTATACACACACATTTCCTCGCTGTCAGCTGAGAGGCCTAAAAGCAATGGCACTCCAGTAGCAGTGAGCCCACCTAGCACCCATGTCTTGCTTTCTAACATCCTGTTCTAAAAAAAGGACCAGAACCACTTGAAGTAGCTGATTGTAGGGCAGGGGTAGAAAAGGTACTGGATAACCCTGGGGTATCTTTAGAGTGAGAAATAAGGAAGCGCACCAAAAATTAAAAGCAAACAGAACTCAGCACAATGACAGGGGCATGTAAAAGGCCCATGGGAGTCAACTGGAAGGGCCCCAAATGGCCCAAACTGGAACAAATTGAGCCACCAAATGAAATAGTATTGGATTAACACCTAAAGTATAAAATAAGTACTAAATACTAATACAACCTAAATTCTATAATTAAATGATTGAATAGATAAGCAAATAGGAAACAGACAAATCTCCCATGCAGAAGAATTCCAAATAATTTTTGTAGATAACCCTAACCCTAGCCAAAGGTTGAGCACAACTCCCTACGCCTTAGGTGTGGGCTACACACAGTAATTTCCTTCCAGAGAAAATAGCAGGGGAGATAACTTTGCCATGAGGAAACCCGGTAAGCCCTACCTCAGCCAGATGATCAAGGTTAAGATGAGAAATCATGTCAACAGTATGTGCCCTTGATATGATGCACTGAGAATTACACTTTGCCTCTGTGATCTTCTTCCCCCAAACCCATAACCCCACTCCAATCATGAGAAAAAACTCAGAATCATTCCAACAAAGGGGCATGCTACAATATACCCAACGCAGCACTCCTCAAAATGGCCCAGGTTATCGACAAAAAGAAAAATCTGAGATACTGTCACAGCAAATGAACCTATGGAGACATGACAATTAAATGTAATGTGGTACCAAGAACAGGATCCTGGAACAGAGAAGGGAACTAGGTAAAAGCTAAGGACATTTGAATAAAGAACAGACTTTAGTTAATATTGATCCATTAATTATAATACACATACCACATTAATATAACATATTAATAATGGGGACACTGGGTATGGGGTATAAGGGAACTTTCTAATATTATCTCAGTTTTTCCATAAATCCAAAACTGCTTTAAAAATGAAGTCTATTATTAAAAAAAAGAAATCCCTTCCCAAAGTGCCCAGGTTGATCATTCCATCTCCATCCACCCTGGTCAGGTATGACGCAGACCTATTCCCTAGCCTGAGGTCAATGTGTCACTCACTTTCTATGCTCTTATTTATTGTGTGACCAGAAGTCACAAGCTGGAACATTTGGCCACATGTGGCCCTAGAGGAAAGTTTGGTTTGGCCTGCAGTTTTTATTTTAAATTGAGACATGTTAAATATCCCAAGATTTCAGGTCTCTCTGAAAATTTGGCAAACGAGGCTAGCGTTCCACTACAGCGACAGTGGACTGAGAGGCCCTGTCCCTTTCAGCAGCACCAGCCCTGCCCCGTTTGCCGCAGTCCCCACCAGCCCCCATCACAGCCCCAGAGCTGAGTCTATGTGCCAAGCACTGTGCATTACTAGCTTGTGCTGGCATGGGAGATATTCCTCTCTCCAAAGAGGGAAAGTGAAAAACACACCAAATGGGTCATGCATATCAAGAAAGCCAGGAGGCAACATTGTTGTATGTATAGAAATCAGGCATGTCCCTGTAAATTTAATATGCAAAGTATGTGCATAAAAGACACAATTAGAAATAAGAAGACCCATGAGAAATACAGGGGAAAGGGACATAAATGAAATTAAGTCAGGTTGAAGTTTTAGTCCTTCAAGTTTTCTTGGCTTTATTTTTAATTTTTGATTTTAGAGAGAGGGGAAGGGAGGGAGAAAGAGAGGGAGAGAAATATCAGTGTGAAAGAGAAACATCAACCAGTTGCCTTCACTGACCGGGACAAAACCTGCAATCCAGGCATGTGCCCTGCCTGGGAATCAAACTGGGGGCCTTTCAGTTTGTGAGATGGCGCTCAGCCAACGGAGCCACACCCGCTGGGGCAGGCCATTAAGTCTTAATACAAATGAGGTAATATTGCTTACACATGGCCAGCTTCACTTAATTATATCACTTGCTCAAAGGCATATGGGTTTGTGAGTGTTGGCATGGACTGTCTAGGTGGAGCTCGCTTGGGCTCTCTGCTCACTATAAAACTACAGTAATCAAGACAATGTGGTACCAGTATAAAGGCAGACATGTAGGTAAATAGAGGAGGTCCAAGGACTCAGAAATACTCCCTCCCACAGATAGCTGGTTGATTTTGTCGGCTAAGGTGCTAAGACAATTCAATGGGGAAAAGGTTAGTTTTTGTAAATGCACGGTGCTAGAACAATGAGACATCTATGAGAGAGAGAGAGAGAATATGAATGAACTTTGAACCCTACATCTCACAGTATTCATAAAAAATGAACTTAAAATGGAATCATGGATCTAAACACAGAAACTAGTTACAAAACTTGTAGAATAAAATATAGGAGAAACTCTTATGATCTTTGGGTAGGCAAAAGTTTCTTAAGTAGGACTTAAATATATGAACCCTAAAAAAAAATTCCACAAATTGGACTTAGTCAAAATTAAATTTTCTACTCTCCAAAGATACTGTTTAAAAAATTTAAAGTAAGTCATCAACTGAGAGAAAATATCCCAATACATTTATCTGACTGAAGAACTGTATTCATAATACACAGAAAATTCTTATAGCTCAATAAAAAACCTAAAGCATGAGTAGCATTACCCACTGTGGACAATTAAAAATGGTCCAAAAATTTCAATGAACATTTCAACAGAGAAAAATAAATAACCCATCAGCCTATGAAAAGATATTCTATATGATCAGTTATTATGGAAATTAAAACCACAATAAAATACCATTACATACACACTAGAATGGCTAAAATTAAAAGACTGACAATATCAAGTGTTGAAAAGATGTGGAGTAACTGGGTCTCTTATACATCCCTGGTGGGAGTATAAAATGGTGCAACCATTGGAAACAATTTAGCAGTTTTTTAATAAAGTTAGAAAATATACTTATCATATATGACCCAGCAGTTCCATTTCCAGGTATCTACCCAAGAGAAATGAAAGCACACGTGCACACAAAAATGTGTACCTAAATGTTCATGGTAGTTTTAAACTTCATAATAGGCATAAACTGGAAACAGCCCAAATATACATCAACTTGTAAACAGATAAACCAATTGTGATACATCCGTTCAACAGATTTCTACGCTGCAATAAAAAGTTGTGAACCACTGATATTCATTACGACATGAATGAATCTCAAAAATGAACACTGAGTGAGAAAGAAACCAGACAAAATACATATTATATTACTTTACTTACATGAAATTCTAGAACAGACAGACTCATCTCTATTGACAGAAAGCAGATTAGAGGTTGTACGTGGTGAGAACTGACAAGGTAATAGTTACAAGGGTGTATGTGGTGTTTGCTAACACTCAGCAAACTCTATGGTTAAATGAGTATGTTTTATAATAGGTGAATTTTACCTCAATAAGCTAATTTAAGCTAAAGACAATATAATTAGAAGGATTCAATGTGAACTCATGATTAAAGAGCCTAGAAATATTAACACCCCAGCAGCCATAAGTTAACACCCAGATTTGGTTTGTAAGTACCATTCTCCACTAAAAGGAATCAGGGCTCTTTGGAGGAGTGACTGATTCCAGGGCTGGCACAGGTGAATTATAGGTAAATTATGTTTTGTTCCCCAAAGAGCAGATAAGTGTTCACAGATAAACAACGACATGTGCAATAAAGACAGAAACTAGTCTCAAGGGTTGCTGGCCAAACTGGGAACAATTTGAGCATCGAAAATGACGTTGCAAGATTAAAACACATTAGCTGTGAAAAGGGACCCACAGCCCCTGGTGTAGGTTGGGGTGCGTGAGAGAAGCTGTTTTTAAAGAAGAATGCCAGCTAACAAGTGTAGAAGGAATGATACAATAAGAAAATCACAATTTCATACTCTCACTGTAATAACTAATTCAAGTAAAGAGCATCATTTGATGCTAGAATGCTTGGGTAAAAATTGTTGGGAAATAAGATATTCACACTGTCTCAGGATATCAATCTATGGGTTACTTATTAATCACAAAAGAAAAATGTGGCCCTTGCTGGTTTGGCTCAGTGGATTGAGTGCCGGCCTGTGAACTGAAAGGTTGCCAGTTCAATTCCCAGTCAAGACATGTGCCTGGGTTGTGGGCCAGGTCCCCAGGTAGGGGTGTGGAAGACGCAACTGATCCATGTTTCTCTCACACATCCACGTTTCTCTCCCTCTCTTTCTTGCTCCCTTCCCCTCTAAAAATAAATAAATAAAATCTTAAAAAAAAAAATAAAGAAAACTGTGTTTTATAGCAGAGATTTGGCAGTCACTACCTTAGCCAGTGGCCAAGCTTGCTGTCACCATCCACAACATGACCTAACAGTAAATTGTGCCACCTCACTGGACACAGGAGGAGGAAGACAACGTCATCTATGTGGTGTCCTTGCTAAACAGGCTTGACCTGAATATATTTATGGGGAAAGATGACTGTTGGGGAGACTGAACATCTAAAGGCAATTTCTGTGTGTGTGGACTTATCATAGCCAAATCTATAAACTATTTACATTTCTATTTTATTCCAAGCTTCTGGGAAAGTAGGTACTGTTACAGAAAAGAATTCCAGCCTAAGAGTATAATATTATTGTGACAATATTGGAAAGGACAAGAGGAAACACTTGTTACTTTGGAGGTTCCCCCACCCCACACGAGCCCATCCTCTTTCCTGCCGTCTATGCTAAAATACAGTCCTTCTAAAAAATTCATCTATTGTACTATCTCTTTCATAGGTGTATTTACTGTAGTAAAATTTTATGTTTATTGAAAATACAAACATAATTAACTAATTGCCAATGACCATGTTGATCTTCATTTGTATATCAGGAAGGAAAACTTTACATATAATCAAATGTATAGTTAGGTTTGTATAAAACTTTTGCAAATTAGAATGCTAACAAAATTGTTTTCTTTTGCTACACATTCTCCCAAGTGTTTCGAGAGTCCTGAGTTCTTTGATGGCAGGGAGCATGCTACTCGTCTCTGTGGCAGTGCGTCCAGCACATAAAAGGAAGTGTTTGTCCAACTGTGCAGGTCACTTAGCATGGGTGTCTGGAGCTCTAAACAACATCTGACACCTGGTCTCATTAGTCTACTAGCCTTTGCACGTAACAGACAGACTCAGATACAAAGAAGTTAACCCACACTTCATGAAAAGTTGTAAATTAATACCACTGACTTGAAAGTATTAAAAGAATGAATATGGTCTCAGAATATGTCTTCTGGTGCTGTGTGTGTATGTGAGAGCACATGCGTGTGTATAGAGGGGGGATCCTGGGGGCATCTGTTAGCTTGTTCAACTCCTTTTCATAACTATATAAGAGGTGGTAGAGTTCACTACCAGAATGCTCAATCTGTTTTCCTGAATGAGTACTGACCCCAATGACCTCTGATCCAGTTTGTTCAGTACTGTGAATGTGTGAGGAAATTCAAATCCCTCATTTCTGTTTCTTTTAGATTTATTTATTTTTTTATTTTTCGAAAGAGAGGAAGGGAGAAAGAGAAACATTAATGTGTGGTTGCCTCTCATGCGCCCCCTACTGGGGACCTGGCCCACAACCCAGGCATGTGCCCTGACTGGGTAATCGAACCAGTGACCCTTTAGTTCACAAGCTGGCACTCAGTCCACTGAGCTACACCAGCCAGGGCTCATTTCTGTTTCTTAATTTCTCCATAGGAAAGCCAATTACAGTAGTCCCCCACTTACCCATGGTCTCACGGTCCATGGTTTTAGTTACCTGTAGTAAACCACAGACCGAAAACAATAAAAGGAAAATTCCAGAAATAAACACTTCATAAATTTTAAGTTGCACACAGCTCTCAGTGGTGTGATGCGCTCTGTCCCACCTGAGACGTGAATGATCCCTGCCCAGGGTACCCGCACTGCATACACTCCCCGCCTGTTAGTCACGTAGTAGCTGCCTGGGATACCTCAGCTCACTGTGGTTGTGCTCAAGTAAACCTACTTTATTTTAATAATGGCCTCAAAGCATACGAGTAGGGATGCTGGTAATTCGGATATGCCAGTGAGAAGCCATAAAGTGCTTCCTTTAAGTGAAAAGGTGAAAGTTCGGTGCCATCTGTGGTTTCAGGCATCCCCTGGAGGTCTTGGAACGTTTCTCTCTTGGACAAGGGGGCACTACTGTACCCATCTCCCACTCTGAGAGAGAACAGTGGGAGGGGGGAGCTGCCTTTAAAAAACTCAGATATTCTTAAAGATGTTGTTTAGTGATCCAGTTTCAGCTTTAAGTATCACATTCAGGGACACTGAAGAGAATCATACCTGTCCCCCGCACCACACACACCACACACAGCATTCTCTTAAAACAAATTTTGAGGAAGATACACAATCTTACTTCTTCCCCAGGCAATGAGATATAACCTTTCTTTTCATAGAAATGTAATATAAGAAGACATTCTTTGCTTTCTTACTCTTCGATCCTGTCCCTACTCCATTTAAGGCCCTATACCTCTGGGTCTCTTTCCCAGCATTTAATTAACATATATACACCAGCAAGTATCACGGAAAATAGCATTACCAAAGCAAGGGCAAATATGCAATGCCAGGCATAGACACTGAGTGCAGTGCAGGAACCATATGAAGAGAACTGCGAACTTGACTAAGGGTCAGCGATGACGTGATTGGGTATGGAGACCGGCTATGGCAGAGGCTGCCCACTCATCATCTGCTCTTTGCTCTTCCCTTCTAGCTGAGTCTCAGCTTAGTTCAGGCGGTGACCAGAATTCCCTGCCCAGCCCCACAAAAGGACTGAGGAGAGGGTGACCCTCTTCCACCACCTGGGGTAAATCCTGACTTGTCAGTGATTAGCTTGAACACTGGCAGTTCTGGTTACAGGAAATGTGCTGGGCTGCTCCTGGGAAAGGTTCCCTCACTCCTAAGGAACTCCCGAAGTCCTGCCGCCTTAGCACACAGCCATGTCTGGACGTGATGGCTGGAACTGCAGGAGCCACTTGATAAACAGGAGGAGGGCAGTGGAGGACGAAATTTGACATTCTAAACATGACAGTATGGAGAGAGAGAGAAAGATTCCAGGCCCTTGATGACACCATTGAGTTGACAATGCAGCCAACCCTGAAACCTGTTCTATGTCTGGACTTCCGGAGATGGGGATGTGGCTCCTCTTCCCAGGCTCATGGGAGATGCCATGGCTTAGCACTCGTGCAGTTAGGATGGAGTCAGGTGACTGATCTGAGCTGTGGTGCACAGGCTGCGAGCGATACAGCCAGTTCCAAGTCTGGTCCTCAAAAACAACCCGTACCATCCCCCAGCCCTCCTCCCTCACCGGAGTGACCTTATGAACCATTATTACAGAGAGTGCAGTGACAAGAAGGAGCCCTGGGATGTCTGGGTCGCCAACTCTGCAGGAGAGTCACCAATCCCCAGTGAAATTCGCAGAACCAATCAATACACTTCTGAGATGTCGGTGTTTGCCTGCTACAGTGGTCAATACTAATTATTCTGCTAATAAAGTGAGATAACTATCTATCTATCTATCTGGCTTAAAAATAAATAAATACATATGGTGGGGTTTTGTAATATGTAGCCAAAAGATTCCTGTTTGTTACCATTGCCATTTTCTTGGACCCAAAGCCTCACAAATATACAGGATTCTTCACCACTGTGCCCAGGCTGAAGTTCCCTAACAACGGCTCCCAGGGACGCAGTTTATCTGAGCTGTGGGTTTGGCTCAGGGCTATAAAAGCCTTTACTGCCAAACCAGGGAAAAGTGCAGTATGCTTCTCTGAGGGAGACCTAAGGCACCCAACGAAGACGTGAGCCTGAGAGGAGAAGGGTCAGGGGGAGCTGCGACACCTTCCTGGGGTGTTAGGTCTGGGAGCTGGAGGCACTGGGCACCTCTGTGCAAGATTCTCGTTTACTTGGACCAAATCCACAAGAAAGCAGAAATCTTCCATTGTGGTAGAGTCTTTGACTAAATAGTTTATTTGAGCAGCAAGACTAGAACTTTAATTTTTTTTCACCGATTAATAAAGCACTAGAACACTGTGGTGATCAATACAGTATAGCATGTCATGGCCAATTCTAATTTTCCAAATAAATAGAGGATTTATGAGAATTCCAATTTGAAGAAAAAAGTTTCACGATTGAGGAGCAGTGGATTAGAGAGGCACACAGCAATAAAAGTACATCTGTAAAACACAGTACAGCATAAAAAAAGAAAAAGAAATCTATTCCATAATGTCATTTATATTTGAAATATTGCACACAAAACAGTAAGCACGTCATAAGCACACAAACAAATGAAATGATCCACGGCATGCATATTATAATAGATGAAGATAAAAATAAAAGGAAATAAACAGAAGAAGGACGGAAACTTGCACAGGACGATGTTGGTAGCGGCTTAGAACTGGGAATATAATCATCTCTAACCTCTGCACCTGAAATCTGACAGAAAGAAAAAAAGAACCTCAGGCTCTCCTGGTGGAAAATATACTCAGAATGTGTGGCAAATTAATAAAAGAGGAACAGAGAGGGAACTCTCTAAGATTATACAAGTAATTAAACACTCCCAGGAAACATTAAAAAGGAAGATTTTGACAGAACTTTTCCTAGCATAATGAGTAGACTCTTTGTAGCTTCAGTAAAAGGTTATTTTACAGTTATCATAAGCAACCTTTACTTTGGTTAAAAGTAAAAATATAGGGAGATCTTGAAAGAAAACCTAATTCGCAAATTCAATTCACAACAAAATACAGAGGCTATTTATTCAGTACAAGATTCGCAGCAGGGTTTATTTAAATAAGGTTTTCTTTTTAAACTGGGGAGGAGAGTATCAGAAAAGCAAAACAGATAAAGAAACGTGAACCAACTATCTGCTATCCACGATAGACATACTTAAATATAAGAACTGAGACAGGATAAAGGTAGAAGGTGGGAAAAGATATATATCACAGGAACTGCAAGCATATTAAAGCTATTGTGGCTATGATAATGTCAGACAAAGTAGCTTTCAAAACAAAGAGCTTACAGGAGATAATGAGGAATATTTTATAATAATAAAAGGGTCAATTTATCAAGAAAAATAATGAGTCTAAATGTGTATGTACCAAATAACATTGCTTCAAAATACATGAAGCAAAAAAGATGGATAAATCTAAAAGGAAAGAGAAGGGCTGAGGCATAGTCAGAAATTTGAACATAATTCTCTTTGTATTTGACAGCTCTCACATACTAAATATCAGTAGAACATAGAGAATCTAGGCAGCATTCAACTAATTGAGATGCATAGACCTCTCTATCCAACGGCTTCAGAATAAACATTCTTTTTTAGGCACATCTGGAACATGCACCCAAAACAACCATATGCTGGAATATAAAGCAAATCTCAGTATATTTCAATTGAGTGAAACTAAATTATATTTTCAGACCACAAAGCATTAAACTAGAAATCGGAACCAAAGATAATAAAAAAAAATCCCTAAGTATTCAAAAATTAAGCAATATACTTAGAGGTATTTAGTGAAATTAAAGAAAAAGATATACAAAATAAATCAATAAAATTAGAAAATATTTTGAAGTGAACAGTATGAAAATGTAGCATCAAAATTTGTGGGATGTGGCTGAATGGAATAGTGTGTGGAGTGAAGTGTATAATTTTAACAATATATTAGAAAAGAAGAAAGGTAGAAAAATGAAAGGTTTTAGTTTTCATCTTAATAAACAAAAAAAGAGAAAATTAAATAAAAAATAAAGAGGGAAGAAAGTAAAAGAACAAAACGAACAAAAATTATATGAATTCGAGATAGGCAATAGAGAAAAGCAAAGCAAAGGGATGGAACTGTAAACCTGACTCCTGGCGTTTAAATCTCCGTTCCACCACTAACTAGCTGCATGGTCTCAGGCCAGTTAGTCAGGCGGTCTCTGCCTGTTTCCACACATGTAAATGGGTATTACGATATCACGGTACCGTCTTATGGGGTTGTTTTGAGGATTAAATGAGTTAAAACATGGAAAGCACTTACAGGTTTTGGCACGTACGTGCTGTATGTTTCTGCTGTCATCATTATCACCATCATCACCATCATCACCATCATCACCAGCTGCGTGGGGACAGATTCTCCAACCTTGGCTTAGACATTGGAACCTGTCACCAGGGAAACTCTTTTCTTGATGTTTAACAAACAAAAGACACTTTTCTAGGAAAAACTGCACTAAGTAAATTCTACAAACCCAGGCCTGGAATAAAGGGCACCCTTCCTACCGTGTTGCAGGATTTAGAAGTTTAATTTCTGATGAATGTTTCAGGTCTGTCCTGAATATGAATACAGACAAGAATCAAGTCATTTAAAAACCACGCCCTGAAATCTCTCACCAGATACTTTTGTTATGGAACATAGTTCAGAAAACCCTGCATTATTCTGTGTCTGTCCTTGTAAAATGCATAGTACTTGGTGTGAAGTATTTTAAATTTACATAAATGGCTTTGTGGAATAGATTTCCCCCCATTTTCTACACTGTACCATATTTTAAAGGTCTATTTATGTTGCTCTGTGTATTTAAAGTTTTCCTTAGTCTGGATTTTTTAGTTCTGTTAATTAGCATATAAAGATATTTTTCAGACATGGGAGAGCAACCAAAACTAATTTATTAAAGCCTAACAGGTAGTGCCAATAAAACAAAACCAGAACTAGAATAATTACGAATAAGTTTAACAGAAGGAAACAAAATATTTGTACACCGAAAACTAAAACATTGCTGAAATTAATTAAAGGTGACATAAATGGAATGATATCCCATGTTCAGGAATTAAAAGACAATATTGTAAAGATGCCAATACTTCCCAAAGCAATCTGCAAATTTAATGCTATCCCTATAAAAATCCCAATGATATCTTTTTCAGAAATAGAAAAAGCCATACTAAAATTCACATGGAATCTCAACAAACCACAAATAACCCAAACAATCTTTTTTTTTTTTAAGGTTTTATTTATTTGTAGGCAGAGGGGAAGGGAGGGAGAAAGAGAGAGAGAGAAACATCAGTGTGTGGTTGCCTCTCTCATGCCCCCTACTGGGGACCTGGCCCACAACCCAGGTGTGTGTCCCAACTGGGAATTGAACTGGCAAACCTTTGGTTCACAGGCCGGAGTTCGATCCACTGAGCCACACCAGCCAGGGCCCAATCTTTAAAAAGAACAAAGTTGAAAGGTCCACATTTTCTGATTTTAAAACTTACTACAAAGCATCAGTAACCAAGAAAGTGTGGTATTGGTATAAAGACAGATATACTGACCAATAAAGTAGACTAGAAAGCTCAGAAATAAACTCTTACATATGTGGTCAAATGATTTTCACCGAGTGCACCAACACCATTTGATAGAGAAAGGACAGTCTTTTCAACAGATGGTGCTGGGAAAAACTAGAAACCCATGCTCAAAAGACACTCTGAAATACTATGTATAAAAATTATCTCAAAATGGACCAACACTGATTTACTAAACATAAAAGCTAAAATTATGCAACTATTAGAAGAAAACATAGGGGAAAACTTTATGACATTAAAGTTGGCAGCAATGTCT
Organism: Mormoops blainvillei; assembly: GCA_004026545.1. NCBI lineage: Eukaryota > Metazoa > Chordata > Mammalia > Chiroptera > Mormoopidae > Mormoops > Mormoops blainvillei. The sequence continues at coordinate 117,696 of PVJD01000153.1, read as the reverse complement.
TGGCTATAACACCAAAAGCAACAAAATAGAAAACAAATGAAGGGAACTTCAACAAAATTTAGAACTCTAGAACATCAAACAACACTATCTACGGAATAAAAAGGCAGCCCTCAGATATGGAGAACTTTATTTACAAATCACATACCTGACACAGAATTAATAGCCCCAGAATATATAAAGAACTCATAAAACTCAACTAGAACAAAAAACAAACAATCCAATTCATAAATGAGCAAAGAATAATAATATGATAAGGGGTGGATACACAAAAGTTATAAAGAATTCGCACAACTCAACACCCAAAAGCAAATGATCTTATTAAAAAATGGGCAAAGGATCTGAAAAAACTCTTCTCCAAAAAGGACACACGGATGGCCTACAGACATATGAAAGATGCTCAGAGTCACTAATCATCAGAGAAATGCACATTAAAACCACAATGAGATATCACCTCACACCTGTCAGAATAGCTATCATCAGTAACTCAACAAAAAAGTGCCGGTGAGGGTGTGGAGAAAAGGGAGCCCTTGTGTACTGTTGGTGGGGATGCAGGCTGGTACAGCCACTATAGAAAACAACATGGAGGTTCCTCAAAAATTAAAAATGAAACTGCCTATTACCCAGAGATCCTACTTCTGGGTATACATCTGAGAAAAACCAAAACACTATTTGAAAAGAATATAAACACCCTTATGTTCACTGTAGCATCATTTACAATAGTCAAGATATGGAAGTAACCCAGGTGTCCATCAACAGACAAGTAGATAAAAAAAGCTCTGTGTGTGTGTGTGTGTGTGTGTGTGTGTGTGTGTGTAATGGAATACTACTCAGCCATAAAAAATGAAATCTTACCATTTGTGATAGCATGGATAGATCTAGAGGGTATTATGCTAAGTGAAATAAGTCAGTCAGAGAAAGACAAATGCCATATGATTGCACTTATAAGTGGACTCTAAAGAACAAAATAAATGAACAAGCAAAATTGAAACAGACTCAGATACAGAGAACAAGTTGATGGCTACCAGAGGGAAAAGGGTTGGGGGAACTTGATCAAAAAGGTGAAGGATTAAGAAGTAGAAGTTGGTAGTTATGAAACAGTCATGGGGATGTAAAGTGCAGCATAGGGCGATATAGTTAATAATATTACAATAACTAAGTACGGTGCCAGGTGGGTACTGAAAATATTGGAGGGAACACTCTGTAATGTATATGATTATCTAACTAGTATTTAGTACACCTGAAACTAACACAAAATAATGAATGTAAACTGTAAATAAAAAATAAAATGAAAAGACTATTAAAACCCTAAAAAAAAAACTGGCAAAGGACATGAATAGACATTTCTCCAAAAAAGATACACAAATAGTCAATAAGCACATGAAAAGATGGTTGACATCATTAATCACTAGAGAAATGCGAATCAAAACCACAATGAGATATCACTTCACACACATTAGGATGGTCATCATCAACAAAACAAAACAAAACAAAAACCCAGGAAAATAAGTATGTGGAGAAATAAAACCCTTGTGCTCTACTGGTGAGAATGTAAAATGGTGTAGCTGCTGTGGAAAACAAACTGACAGTTTCTCAAAAACTTAAACAGAATTATCATATGATCCAGCAATTCTATTGCGTTGGCCAAAAAGTTTGTTTAGTTTTTTCTGTACTTTGACTCTAGCAGCACTTAGTTGTCTTTAACTTCATTCAAAACAATTTTGTTAGATTGTATTGAGACAGCTGTCATATCAGCGTGCATTTTTAAAAAAACATCAAAATTGGTGAATTTTGTGCAACCATTTTAATACTGAAGATGGAAGAAGATACAGACCATTTGCAGAATATTATGCATTATCATTTCAAGAAAGGTAAAATATGCAACTGAAGAGCAAAAAAAAAAATAGTTTTGTGCACTGTATGGAGAAGGTGCTGTGACCAATTGAACATGTCAAAAGTGGTTTGTGAAGTTTCTTGGTACTACTGACATTTTGGCCAACTAACTTTGCTGTGGGGCTGTCTTAGGCATTGGTAGGTGTTTAGCAGTATCCCTGGCCTCTACCCACTAGAAGCCAATAGCGGGAGATAGCCGACATATCAAAATACCCAAATCAATAAAGTTACTGGTGAAAATGAAAAAATGTGTCTTTTATTTTCCAGAAAATACGTAATAGACTTTTTGACCAACCCAAACTTTCTGTATACATACACATAAATTAAAGGTAGAAACTCAAACGTACACCAATGTTCACAGCAGCATTCACAATAGCCAAAAGGATGAAACAACCCAAGGATTTATTGGAGGCTGAATGGATAAACAAAATATGGTCTACACATATAATGGAATAGTATTCAGCCTTACAAAGGAATGAAGTTTTGATACACACTGTGACGTGTATGAATCTCAATGACGTTACACTAAGTGAAATAAGTCGGACACAAAAAAACGAATCTTGTATGATTGTGCCTCTATGAGGTGCCTGGAATAGTGCAATTCGTAGAGGCAGAAAGTAGGTTACAGGTGCCAGGGCTGGAGAGCGGGGCAAACAGGGAGTTAATTTTTAACAGGTGCGTTGTAGAGGTAATGATTCACAACATAGTGAATCTACTTAGTGCCCTGAACTGCAAACCTAAAAATGGTTAAAATGGTAAATAAAAAAATAACAGGAATACTCAGTTTTTGTTTCTCCCACTGCCTTTCATACGTAGATAAAAAAATACATAATAAGAAACAGAGAATATGCATTTGCTTTTTAAAAATAATTTTCAAAAAATCCCTACCCAAGGACGTGCTTCATTAATTCTAGAGAGAAAGGAAGGGAGAGAGGGAGAGAGGGAGGGAAGGAGAGAGAGAAACATCAATGTGACAGAGAAACACTGACCGGCTGCCTCCTGTGTGCACTCCAACCAGGATCAACCCGCAACCTAGGCATGCGCCCTGATGTGGAATCGAACCTGCAACCTTTCAGTGTATGGGATGACGCTCCAACCACCCAAGCCACGTGGCCAGGGCAGAATTCACTTTAAAATGTCACGAGAGCTACAAGAGCCAACCAAATGAACACCTATATTTTAATCTACAGGACAATCAATTGATTTTCAGAGGAGAAACCCTAGGTTTCTGTAAACGCCCAAATCGCTGCCCATAGAAACCACAAGAATTATCAACCCAGCTTCTTAATGGTTTTGTTTTTTAAATCCCTAAACAAAGAGGGGAAAAGCAAGACCAGAAATAGTAAAAATTACAAAACCTGTCTTTTCAGTATGCATGGCAGGAATCAAAGGTAACAGGCAAATAGTTCAATAAAATCATGAAAGAAAAATGAAAACAATTAATGGGTAGGATATGGGCTCCAAACACCAGCTCCGCGGTCTGTGTGGAGCACAGCTTCTCTGCAAATGAGGCCACAGCTCCCCTGACAGGGGAGGCAGCCCTCGGATGCCCACAGCACTTTTGCCAGATGTAGCTGAGGAACTTTTCAAAGTTACAAAAACATCCACAAACTGTCATTTGATCTTTAAAACCTACACTGGCAATTTGATCTTGCAAGACCCTGTTTATTCAGATAAACAATATGTCTACACATGGAACATATTTAAATTCTCATTCCCACTGGATGACAGGGCAGCATGTTGGGGCCTCCGAGACCATTAGCAGGGTGGTTTTGTGACATCCTGCCTTCTGGAGCCACGCCACGGTGCCCGTGGCCACTGTCTTACCAGAGGAGCACATAAATGGGTGGGTGGTCACCCTATTTACCGGCTCTGCCTGTGCATCACCACCTCGTTTCTCACAACTGTGAACATTTCTATCAGAACCTGTGAGGAGGCCGAGTATCAGGGCTTTCCCTCATTTGTAAAACAGACGCTGTACTGCATTGGCCAAAAAGTCTGTTACATATTTTCCATAAAAGACACATTTTCCATTTTCACTAATAACTTTATTGACATTTTGAGTATATCAGCTATTTCCTGCTATTGGCTTCTAGTGGGTAGAGGCCAGGGATGCCGCTAAACATCTTCCAATGCATAAGACAGGCCGACAGCAAAGAATTACTTGGCCAAAATATCAGTATTACCAAGAAACTTCACAAACCACTTTGGACACATTCAATTGGTCACAGCACCTTCTCCAGACACTGCACAAATCTTCCTTTTTGCTTTTCAGTTGCATATTTTACCTTTCTTGAAATAATGAAGCACAATATGCTGAAAATGGTGTGTATCTTTTTCCATTTTCAATATTAAAATGGCTGCAAAAAATTCACCAATTTTGATGTTTTTTTTTAAATGCATGCTGATATGACAGCTGTCACAATACAATCTAACAAAACGGTTTTGAATGAAGTTAAAGACAACTAAGCACCACGAGACCCATAGTTCCGAAAAAAGGTAACAGACTTTTTGGCCAACCAAACAGTTTCTGCCTTACAGACATGAAAGTTAAACAGCAGTGTGCACATGCAAATGCCTAGGGTGGGGCCCAGCACACAGTACGCAATCAAAAACGTTAGCTCCTCCGAGGTCATGAGGGGTGAGGGCTTTTGGCTCGGCCAAGCCCGGGGCCCACAGTTTCTAGTAGGCAACTTAACGCTCCTTCAACCAAAACAGCAATTCTCAGACTGAGACAGCACAGTCGCTGCACGTGTACAAAGACAGTCCATGGGCGCATGTGAGCAAAGACAGCTTTAAGGGAACACACTCCCTGATCCTCGGCAATCTCACGTATGCTCTGCTCAAACTGACTTCATGAAAGACGGGCAGTTTCTGCCTCCTTTCCCCTTCCCCTCACAGAAAGGCAACTTCTCATCCACCCTGAGTGGTATTGAAAATACTGTCCATCGTGGTCAAACCTCCAGGGCACCAAATGAAGGTAATTAGAAATATCCCTGTCTTTATTAAGAAAGCTAATGTCTCTATTGAATGGGTAATCAATCCTTTTGGAAGACAGGAGGTTTCTAATTATTTGCTTTCAACAAAATTAAAGGCAGGAAAACTAATGTCATCAATAGATCATTAAAATAGTTTCTGCTAAGAGATCAACATAGGATTTTTGGCTTAGAGCCTGAGAGTTGAAACAACTGAAGAAATGCCAGAACAAGAAAATACTTTCCATCTTATTTACTTCTTTATGTAAACAAGGTTGACCTAATGGGAAAATAATTTATGCTATGCTTAATTTCTTTCTAGCAATAAATAATATTCATCCATGAATATGGAGTATCTATCAACAACAAAATGTCCATCCATGTGAATGAGATCAGTTTCCAATAAATGTAGCTTTTCTGCTTAACAGTTAACCAACTTTGTAACATTTATGTTGTTTTGATTACTTTTTAACTGCTACTAATTATAATGTTAACTCAGTCCTAAGAGTTTTTAAGATGGACACTAAAGCCATGGGAAATTTTGAAAAATGTAAATTCCATCTACAGTCATTTTTTGCAACTGAAGATATACATAGTCGGAGGATCAGTAAATGACCTTGAACCTCGAAATATTATGCTAGAATAAAATTCCAAGGGAGAATAGAGATAGAAAAAAAGAACAGTATAAAATTCCCAAATTATTGAAAAGCATGTTTATTAAATGAATGATAGTAAGTATAAAACTGTTATAGTATTTACAATATCCACTGGATCTATTTTTCATTTATAAATATCAATATTTATAATGCGCTGGAAATCACATGCTTTGCAACTATATTAAATGTTTTTTTAAATTTAGACATCGATTTGAAAACATCCTAGGGGGTGTGTAATTTTATTAAAGTTTTTTCTTTTTTCTTTTTCAAAGAGTTTATTTATTTATTTTTAGAAAGAGGGGAAAGGAGAAAGAGAGGGAGAGAAACACAGATGTGAGAGAGAAACATAGATCAGTTGCCTCTTGTACAACCCCAACATAGGACCTGGCCCTCAGCCCTGGCCAGTGCCCTGATTGGGAATTGAACTGGTTACCTTTTGGTTTGTGGGACAATGCCCAACCCACTAAGCCATGCCAGTCAGGGTGCTACCTTTTTTTAGGAGTTATGTAAAGAGAAAATGTTGAGCGCCATGACACCAAGCCCTAGTGTGAGCATCCTTCTCGCCAGAGGCTGACCTGGAGAGCACAGGGCGGGTGTGTGAAGGAAGAACATTCACAGGCAAGGAGGAAGCCAGGGGACCCTGTGGGCGAACACACACACACACACAGCCACCCCAACTGTTACATCTTCCTCATTCTAGCAGGAATTAATCCTTAAAATATTTTTGTTTATAAGAATTTAAGTGACATTTGAAAAATGAGAAACAAGCTGATGGTAGACTTCCCAGTAATTGCCCATCAGCTGAAGACCTGGCCAGTGTCCCAGGTAAGGCTGGAGGGGTCTGGGCACAAGGTAATACTGTCACAGCGAATCTTCTTTGCCTCCTCTAAGGGATGCTGGGTAGAGAAATACTACTAACCTTCCCAACCTGAGGAAATTACTTTAAACTATCACTTCTAATAAGGTGCTTTAAAAATCTATTCATTTCATTCCTATTAAGTTGTCCTCTCCTTTACTGTATACCATCTCTTTGATCCATTCATTCATGCCAGAAATAATCTATTGTGCAGTATGTCCTGGGTCCACGCTAGGTACTGGGACTAAAACAATAACAAAAAAGTTATACCCAGGACGTACAGGAAGTTTAGTGTCCTGCTCTGAGCTGCATGTAAGCTGACTTGCTAGCTTTCATTAATCAGCTTCAGACCCCGCAACCCACAGGAGAACACCCTCCTAACCCCTCTCAACCTAAAATGTCTTTTAGATGCTTTTTGCCTTTCAATCTCACTTCCTTCCAGGATGCTTTTCAGACAAGCCCTACTTAACTCTTGTCCCTTTAATCACTGTAGTAACCCAATGGTGTAATTAAAATACCCAATTTATGCAGTTCCACATGGGTACAGACTAATTTGAAAGTCAAGCACCTCTACCTCCTCCTCCCCACCAGGCCTCCAGAAACACAGTCCAGATCTCAGGAACAAAGTATTTTAAGGCATCCACTCAACTGAGGCAGTGCAGTTATCTGGTATACCCCCCAACTGGGGCAGTCACTCACAGAGGCGAAAACACGGGGAAAAGAATTAATACTTATAACTTGCCTCTAGTTCAGTACTTACAGCACTCATATGAGGCAGGCAACCCTTGCCAAGGTCATCCAACCAGTAAGTGGTGAGGCTGCATTTGAACATGAGACCATTTAACTCCCAAACTTTCAGTTGAGCTCCCCACCAGCCTCCAGCCTTTCACATTGGTGAAGAGGTCTGACACTCAACTGGCTCACAACTGCCTTGACACACCTTAATGAGCACTGACAGGGATGCCATAAATATTCATGGGCCTTATCTCTCTCTTTTCTTTTAGCATGAAAGCTCTTAGAGACAGAGCAGGGGCCACATTTATCTCGCGATATAATCCTAAACACATAACACAATCTTCGAACCTGTTCTTTGACTGACGATCTGTGCAGAGCTCCTTTCTAGGGACAGCCTCCTTCTGTCAAAGGATCCCCCATCTTCTCAGTGTTCTATAATTCATTCATTCAACAAATACTCATTTGCTGCATGGAGGGTACTGCTCTGGAGACCAGAGGCACGGCAGCAAACAAAAGAAAACTCCTATCCTTATGGAGTTTATATTCTCATGAGAGAAACAGTGAACTGAAATGCATGTACTGCATTATATAATGTGATATTAGATGCTATACTGAATCCTTAACAGTCTATGTTACCACTTTCTTAATACAACCAGATACATACCTATAATTTTTCTATTAGTTTACTAAGTTCTATTTTAATGGTTAAAGGTCAAAGATATGCCATGGGTGGTTTGAAAACCAGATGGAAAGAAATGAAAGCATGCAGCTCCCACTGCTCTGTACACACTTTCCAGGTTTACAGACTGACCTAAGGATACCGCAGTGTCTGGGAAGAAGACTCGGACGGGCATGATTTAAATACAAGGAAACTGAGGAGTGCTTTACAGGACAGGTTTGGGGGAGAGACTCCAAGTCCTCTCCCAAGGCTAATGAGGGCATTTTCGGTTCTCTGGATATTCACACAGCTCTATTCTTCAGGCCCATGCGTTGGGCTCCCTCCGCCTGCAGAGCTGTGGAAGCTCGTGGGCCCCAGGTTTCTGGGGAACAGGGGCCCTGTCTGGGCAGCACTGTTGCCTGTGGCCCAGCCTACACTGATTATCACCAGGCAACCAGGGGTCTGGGGGCCCAGGGCTTGCTGCTCTCAGGGGAAAAGAAGAATCAGGGGGTCAAAGTGCATGAAATGCCCAGCAGCAGTGCCATGACGGCCACTTGCCATAGTCAACATCCTCATTAGGAGGACGGATTTTCACGATGGGTCCATTGTTGTGTAGGGCCTCAAGGGTCCCTTCCCACTGCTGGACTGCGCCAAGCTGGTTTGTAGTCTCATCCTTGCCTGCCCTGGCCCCATCCCATGAGGCCTAGTGATTCTACAACCCTTCTGAGGACAGGAGGGCTCAGAGCTCAGAGAGGTTCCCTGGCAAGCACCAGAGAGTCTTGGGACTTTTTCTCTGTGGGCCCAATTGTGCCCTTTCTCTGTTCCTCTTACACACTGAATAAACCTCCTCTGGTCCACATGGGCCCAAGTACCCATCCCCTCCCCTACCCACCACACACAAAGCCGACCTACAACTCTCCTAGGTGACTCTGCTTTATACTCCCAGGCACCTGCACATCTCTCAGCAGGCACTGACCTTGGTGTGCTTACTGAGGCCAGGTGCTCAGTCTGGGAGGGCTGGGGTGCTCTGTGCTCGCAGCTGTATTACCTACTGCAATAATTAAGCACAATGCCTGGCACATAGTAAGGGCTCAATTAACATATGTTAAGTGGAGCAGAAGGCATACTGATTAATTACATTCAAATATCTTCTAAATGTGCTAATGTTTAAGCTCAGGTAGGTAGAAGGAATCTTGAGGAGTAATGCACGATTACTGCTAATATGCAATTATCGTAGATAACTGAAATCCCAGTTAATGGAGAATGTTTAATGTTCAGCACACTCAGCTTTCATTAGAGAGATGAAGATATAATTTATAAATAGCTGGTTGAAGGAACAAGAGCCTTAGATTATTCACATACCATATATAATGTTTATTTTATTTTTAATTTTTATTTTCTACCATACATACTGTTAAAAGTACTCTTTCCACTGGTGAAGGAGATTGATTGTGGGGGGTGGGGGAGGGTGCGTGCAGAAACTACTGAGTTTTTGGTTATTTGGGGGAAAAGACCAAATAACCTGACTTGTGGTAGAGAACACAGCCATCTCCAAGCTTTTCCCGGCATGCAGAAAGACTTGACTGATGACTTTCATTCATCTTGATTTTAATCCAGGGAAATTCCTAAACCCAGAAGAAATGAGACAAGAAAACTAACAAACCTACCAACAAGAGAGCAGTCCTGTGAATCCGGCAGTGCAGGCCCACCGTAGCCGGCATAGCCAGCACACCAGCCCCTACATCTTTCTGCTCCAGGGGGCAGCTGCCTCCGCCGCTGGGAGGAGCGATCAGCAGGTGTCTGCCACCCCACATTAGCGTCAGCTCAGACTGGTCCCCAGTTCCTCCTCTGTCCCAGTGGTAAACTTGAAACAATTCCATATTCTTCCATTCAATTCCGTCTGCCCTGACCAGATACATGCCCAAGAGATACGGCTGCTGATGTACACATATCGACTGAAAAGAAAAATTAACTTTAATGGTTTATCTTCTCGCAGAAACGATCAGTTCTTACTTGTTCACAAGACTATCTAATTTTTAAAAATATAAGGCTACAGTTTCTGTACTACCTTGGCAACTTTCACCTGACTTGAAAAAACAAAAATCAAATCCAAAAATCAAATGATCTATCTATCAGTGAGATAGAGAGGGATGAGATAACACTTTCTTAAGATCAAATGATATCAGGATAAAAAAGTCATAGGAGAAAATTAGAAGCTGGTATAGCCCAGGAGACAGAGCTGAGTAGCAACATGAAGGAAGAGAGAAACAGCATCAGATGACTCTGCTAATCAAACGCCTTACTTACTACAGGACACGTCTCCATCTGACCATACACACATATTCGATGAGATGAACTGCAGGACAGTCAGCAGTGCAGGCTCGGGAACAAGGGCACAGCGGTTCAAAATCCTATCTCTGAACAAAATCCTATCTGCGTGACCTTTTCAAGTTACTTCCTGGCACATCTGCTCAAGTATAAAAAGGGTTACTGATTGTACTGACTATAATAGATTCAGGCTGTACTTTTAAAAATCCCTGTACTCACCAAAGAACTGTGTTCATGACTAAATATCAGTGTTAGGGTGGAGGAAAAATGGGGACAGAACTAGTACCTACATCAGGGGTCATTGTTAGGATCAACTACATTAATACACGTAAAATCCTAAGGGTGGTTCCTGGCCCATAGTAAGGGCTCCATGATGGCAAGTATATTTTGCTTGTATCCATGGCAGTGAGGATTTTTAACATTTATTTAAGGTTGTACACAAAAATTACCAGATATGAACAATGGGTATTTTATTAGTTTATTTCTGTGAATTGGAAATCTATTCTAAATCTACCTACATACATAACGTACTTACCTATCTACTGAGTGGTATAACAATTATACGTGTGTTTTAGGGAGAGAATTTGGGAACCATGCCAAACTAAAATTTCATGCTTCAACAGTACTGCAAATCAAATACACAATAACGTGTTAACTTATACAGACTCAGAAATACTCCATCAGGGTCCAAAAGATTTAAATAGACATATCTGAACATTATTGAATTCTGTACCCCCAAAAAGCACTACTTGAATACCACCTAGAATTTTTAATAAATAAGGCCATTCACTTTGGTTCTTCTATTTTGCTTTTGTAGCATGCCTTAAAAGCAATTATTATTCCATGACTGTTCACACAAGAGAAAAATTACCAGCTTGTAATTTAGAAGCAAATGGAATAGATAGAAGGAAATTGAGTCACCCACATAGTTTCCAAGAAGCTGCAGACAACAGCCTAAATGTTTAAAAGACACGCATTCATTGCACCAAACAATAATCCAGACAAGGCTTCATATCTATTCATGAGAAAGAATAATCAGTAAAAAGTAGGAGGACAAATGATGGAAAAGACGATTGGAAGAGGCAGGAGAGAATGTCTTTTACACCTGAATTATTATTTCTGGTCCATTAAATTATCAAAATCCAAATGAAAACTGCTGGTCTCCAAAGAGCCCTGTCAAAAACTAGCCATAACTCAAGTACTATACACAGGGAGACTAAAGAAAAATCAGTAGATTTAACACTGATAGCCTGAGAAAACTGGCTGTAGTTTTATGAACATATTTTTATAAAATTCTCACATTTCATGACACTTATGGCATGACTATTAATATGCTTTTAGACAGGGAGCAATAAAACACAAGGGACACATTTCAGGTAAAATAATCTTTTTATGCTGCACCTAAGGGAATTTTCGGGGTTTCTTCACTTTGAAAAGATAATTACTCTATACCAAGTAACTGCATCTTGGATAAATCTACATCCAGGATAAAAGGAAAGGTAGATTTTTTGTCTTCTCTCAGGAAACATACTGAATTTACTTTTGGTGGGCTAACATTGTGAATTTAAGTATCCTTTGGATTATAGCTCCAATAAACTGTGTATAAAGGGAGAGTTTATAAATATTTCAGAAAAGGAGCAAGACAGAATTAAGCCTCAGCTCCTCCATCTGCCTAGTATGCAAATACTGAGTTGGCCAAAAAATTCGTTTAGTTTTTTCCATAAAATAAAATACAAATATTTCATTTTCATCAATAACTTTACTGATTTGGACATTTTGAGTATGTGAGCTATCTCCCGCGTGGTATAGCATTGACTGTTCTCAATTAGTGTCTCAATTTGATCGCTATCAACTTCAACTGGTCTACCTGACCGTGGAGCATCAGCCAGTGAGAAATCTCCAGCGTGAAACTTCACAAACCACTTTTGACACATTTGACCAATCACAGCACCTTCTCCATACACTGCATAAATCTACTTACTGTGTTTCAGTTGCAGTTTTACCTTTCTTGAAATAATAAAGCATAATATGCTGAAAATGTTGCTTATTTCCTTCCATCTTAAATATTAAAATGGTTACACGAAAGTTCACCAATTTGATGTTTTTTTAAACACACGCTGATATGACAGCTGCCACAATATAATCTAAAAATTATATAATCTAAAAATTATTACAACTAAGTGCTACTGAAGTCAGCATACAGAAAAACTGAACAAACATTTTGGCCAACCCAATAGCTTAACCCCACCCAACCAAAAATCCAAACAAAGGGCCTCTTTAGTTCACTGCCATCAGGACATCTTCAAGATGCAGTCTCATGAACTGAGTCCTTTCATGGACTCCTTAAATGTCTCAGAGTTGACCTATCAGTCTTACCTCATTAAATTTAGATTTTTTAAAGTTTTTGTTCTTGCTTGGAAAATGCTACTTTTTAACTTTTCAAAGTTATTAATTTGCAAAGGTGAAAAAGCAACTCCACCTGAAAAGCATCACCTTTACACTCAGGAGAGCCTGGAAGGTTTTCCAGGAAAGAACAACAATCTGATCAAAAGCATTATTGAAAACACGACTGGATATAGAGTCACATTTATCTGTAGTTGTTGCTTTTATTAAAGCAGTCTAAATCCAGCAAATAAGCTTCTTCCGAGAGCTAGATTGACAGGGTGCACAGGCAGGCAGGGTTACCTGTGATGCAGCGTGCACACCCCATCAAGGCCACAGGAAGAGCAGGTGATGAGATACTAGACACCTGCAAAAAGCCCCATCCACTGTTCCCTCCAATGGCCAGCCCACTTTCTGTGGTTGCCACTCACACTGAGCTTCATTTGCAAATGGATTTGGCTGTTAACGTAGGATTCGTTCAATGCAAATATTTCTTTCTTAGCAGCACAGTTCAGTTGAAAGGGTAGGCTGAAAATTAGTTAGCTGTACAGAAGCAAGCACCATGCCAGTTACCACGGAGGAATAATTGAACATGGATTGCCTGTTGCGCCTTTAATTTAATTTGGAGGGCTTTCATCTTTTACTTTCCTTCCTTTGCAACCAGTGCTTAGTGAGCTAATTTGTACCTGGTTCATTTTCCTCCTATGTTATCTGCGTTTACATCAACCATGGAAATTAGAAGCACTATGAATAAAAGATGAAGCCTGACTCGGGACATTCATTCCTTAAGGGCTGTGAATTACTTAAAAACTGATTTGTGTGTGTGCACACACACAAGGGCTGAGATACAGGCCTCGGCCCTACAGCATCCCTTGATCAGCACCTTCCCTTCCCCCAAGGAGCTTCAGTGTTTAGACGGTTTATCTGGTCCTACCTTTCCTCCAAGGGAGCAGTGTCTACACTGTAATCCACGTGGAATCATTAATTCTAGAATTGGTTTAGGATGGGCCATTCCATTAGTGCATAAAACTAAGGATGCATAAATTCCATAAACCTGACTTTTTGGAGGGTTCCATGCTGCTTGCCATGAGAGGAAAAGAATGTGCTGTAAAAAGGAAAACCGAATGTACTGACATATATGCACGGTGACCAGATGCCTACTCTGTCCAAACACATCGTGTGTGAGGGAGAAAGGATGCTGGTGGACAAAGGGACTAGTCATAAAATTACAGTCTTGGAGGGGCCTCTAGGAGCTGCAGAATTTAAATTCTAAGTGCATCACGCATATTGTGCTTTGAAAAAATTGCTTCTGTTGTGTATTTTGTACACTTGGCACCTCGACATAAAAAAATAGTTGCACATGCTCCTCATTTTATTCTCATTATTTCATTACTTCCAACTATACACAGTTTTAGCATCTTGAAAATTTTGCTTTTTCCCTTTATAGTTTCCTCTGGCCAAATATTATTATTATTATTTTTTTCTCTTCACCCTCTCCTTTCTTATATCTTTTCTCTCTTTTTTCCCCCTATGGACCAATGGAAAAAAAACCTACTGGATTCTTCTCTTGCTGCTTAACATCCACCGCCAACAAGCCTTCCTTTCAGCTTGGGAAGCATCAAAGGAAGACTGTTCTGAATCGTTTCACTGCCTGTAGTGCCAACTCTTCCTTCCCCTCATCTAACACCTCACAGAAAGGGCTAGCAGCTGGGAGTAAACTGAAAATCACTCCCCCTTCACAACCCAGCCCCCTAAAAGGTTCATTAGTAATGGTGTGCATTACTTCACATACACAAGACCACATTTTCCCAGGTATGGCAGCTTTCAAGTTGTAGGAGAAAAGTGGGTTTAAATTACGGTGCACTGATATGTAAAGGTCTGTGCTTCAGAACACAATACACATATTTGGGGGGAGGGAGAGCACAAGCAGAAAAATAAAAGCCCAACACTAAAAGCATCAGGTGATATTTCTAATCTTGGTTATAATGAAGGCCATACATTATACCATACATTAATTTCTTCAGAAGAAACATGGACAGAAAGCCCTCCTACATCCTGCCAGGATGGAGAAGAAAAGATGGAGAGCAATAACTGGTCCTTTTATTCATGAAGAAGAGGCTGAATAGAAATGAAGGCAGCAACTGCCTTTAAGAAATGGATTTTTTTAAAGCCACATAGGCATAAAAATTAAACTGGAAATGGACAGAGTAGCTTTGTCCTCGGGTTAAGAAAGCCGAACAGATATTAAGATGAGAGAGTGGGGCACATATGATTACCAGACACACAGATTATCCAGTTTACCTGGGGAAGAAGAGGGCGATGATGGAGTCTCACAGGCAGGAGGATGTCAAAGAATTTTGGATAGAGGAAGGCAATGGCCCCCAGGGGTGTCAAAGAATCCAAGATTTTTTTTAGCTATATTTGTGTGTGAAGAAGAAAACCGACACCACCATGTAACTCAGTCTCATTTGCAGAACACACACACAGACTGCAAAATACCAGCCTCAAGAAATAACACCTGTTCTAACTGGGTGCCGGCTGGTTGGCTGTGCGCACGTGTGGCCTTCCAAGGGAAAAGAGGGCCATCGGAAGAGCTGGGGCTGGGCTGCAGGCAGGACCTCACAGCGAGAACCAGGATGCAATGGCACCGTGCAAGAGTGGCCTGGCAGACTCACCGAAGAGAGGGGCCTTCGAAAAAGGTGGAGGAAAGGAACTGGGCAGGGCAGCTGATAGCTCTGACTGCGAAAAGACATAACCACAAAGCAGAATAGTCTCAAAGTCATTTGCCAAAGGGTTTCCTTGAAAAAGAAGTCAGAAGGGGCCTTTTGTGGGGTGGGGGAAAAAACAGAGTAAGGACCCCCTAGAAGGCACACTTTTCACTAATAATCATGTCCATGCCAACGGACTGTGCCAGTGAAATTTGTCTCTGGGCTGATTGTTTAATAACAATCTCCATCTTCCTCTTCATATGGTTCTGCAATACCAATCACACCTGTGTAAGCTGAAAGGCCTCGGGAGTAACCAACCCGACCCCGACGGCCTTCTCCATCTGGGCTTCACCCTCAGGCCATTCAGGTCTTGTTCCTGGAAATCATTTCCGCGCCCCACACCTGTGCTACTCTCTCCCCCACAATTTTGGGGCCAGGCAGAGAGCAAAGCCCCTGGCCAGACTTCCGCCCTTGAGTCACAGCGGTCCATACCCCTCACCCCAAACCCCGCCCCCCTGGCCAGGGAAGCACGCCAGGGATGATAAAGGCTGCGCGCTGCCTGCGAGGAGCGCTCCTTTGGGACCTGGAGTCCCAAACGAGTGCCCTGAAAAGTGGTAACTCCAAAGTACAGCCGAAGCCCGGCCGACTCCCAAGGCCCCCTCCCGCCCTTGCCCCCAAGCAGGGGAGGGCCGACCACTACCTCCTGGAAGAGCTCCAGGCTGTAGGTGTTGTCGTCGTCGGCGAAGAAGAGCACGCCGGACTGCGCGTGCTGGTGCTGGTGTCTCTGGCGCAGCCAGGCTAGGCCCGCGTTGCGCTGCTCGGTTGCGCGCGGCAGTCCGGGCCGCTTGTAGCGCCGCGGCGTGGGCACGTGCAGGTGCGTGCTGGGCAGGCCGGCCCGCGCCAGGAAGCGGCTCACCAGCTCGCTGCGCGCCGCCGCGTCCTCCACCAGGATCCAGTGCAGCTGCGCCACCTGGCGGAACGTGTTGGCCAGGCGGGTCAGCTCGGCTTTCTGCACCGGGCGGCTGTAGGTGGGAGTGATGGCATAGATGGTGGGCAGAGGCGGCTCCGGCTGCGGCTGTAGCTGTGGCCGCGACTGGTTGCGCCTCTCCGAGCCGCGTCCCGGGCCGCCCCTGCGGAGCGGGAGTCGGGCACCCCCGCGGCCCAAGGCGTAGCGGGAGAAGTAGGGGCGCGGGGTGAGCGGGGGCGCGGGCCTGCGGGTGTCCACGTCGAGCATGATGATGACGATTAGGATCCAGGGCAGGAGAATGAAGAAACGGCTGAACAGCACGGACTTCATGGTGCACTCTTCCCCGGCCTCTCGGACGCCCCTAAGAGGGGCCAGCCGGTGGACCCCAGAGCGCAGTTTGGACGGCGGCGGCGCCCGCACTTAGGGAGCTGCGGCCCGCGCGCTCTCCATAGGGTCTGGGGATGCTGCGGGGTCCGGGAGCGGCGGTTTCAGCGCCTGGGCGTGGGGGATCCGCTCAGGTGCCAAGGAGCTAGGGCTACAGGGAATGCAGGCGGGCGGGCTGGTGCTGCCCCGCACTCCGGGTGAGTCGGCGGGAAGCGGGACTCGGTCCAGCCGCACGCTGCTACCCCGGAGTTGTGCCAAGCGCCTGGAAGACGGCGATCCCCACTGCGCTCTCTCCGAAGAGTGGGAGCCGGGACCTAGCGTCCGGGCCGCCTCACCACTCGCGTCCCGCGACGCTGCGTGCAAAGAGACTCCAACCGTGGGCTCTCTGGGGCACCTTCGAGGGTTGGAGGAAGGCGCTTAGGGCTTCCCTTCGTCACATCCCAGCCGGGGCGGCGAGGACCAGGAGGGGACGCCGGAGATGCAGGACCCCAGTTCTGTTCGCGCGCTGCAGCAGAAGCCTGCACTCCTGTCCCTCGCTCTGCTCTTCTCCGAACCTCTCCCGGCTCCGGCAGCAAGATCCCAAACCAAGGAAAGAAAGAAAAAGCGAGGGGGCGGGGGCGCTGCGGACTCCGGCGTCCTCCCAGTCCTCCTGTGGGAAGACAGCAGCGCTGCTACTGGCGGAGAGGGGCTACGAGAGGCAAGTGGGGAGGGGGCCCGGTTCTCCGCTGGGTCTGGTGCTGACGGCCCCGCAAGCTAGCTTTGGAGGCGGTTACCGCACCGCCGAAGGAGACGAGGGAGCCGGGTCCCCGAGGGGCACACGACCTCAGGGAGGGGGTGGATGCTCTTTTGCTTATCTCCGTGCGCTCCCAGCTTTCTGGAAAGCTGCAAGGTCTTTGGAGATCATCCAGGAAAACCCATTCACGTGCAGAAAACTGGGGGGACCTAGAGGCTGGAGAGAGCAATGGATTCTTCTCTGGCTCCCAGCTGCGGGGTTGGTGTGCTGGGTGTGTGCCGAACGGCGGCAACAAAAAGCGCTTTCACTGAAGGGCAGAAATCAATGGAAGGCCTGAGAGACCTAGGGGGGCCGACAAAGGTGTTTGACGTGTGAGATAGCCCTCTTAAGAAAGAATCAATCCGAACGGTTGCTGCCTGGCTGCGGTTAGATCAGTGGGAGGAAATTCCTGAAACTCCACCTGCATATGCTTAACTTGTGTTTCTTCAGTAATTTGGAGTCACAGTTACTCGCAGTTCGCTTCCATGGGAATTATTCTGTTTGACCCTCCCAACGATCCTCTCAGGGAGGCCTGGGAAGTACAATCACCTTCATTTTATGGATGAGAAAGCTGAGGCTCAGAGTTTAAAGTGGTTTCTCCAAGGTTAGTGTTAAGCAGCCAAGCGAAAATGCAACGTGGTTCCGCGGGTCTAGCCAGTGGCCTCCCCTTACGCGGTTCCTGCAGGAATCCCGCCAGACCCAGCCGACCCGGAGGAACTGGCCCTCCTGCATGTAAACACCGACGTGTAGAACCGTGACAGTGTCTGGAAGACGACGAGTAAACAACTGGTGCTTAGTTTGGACTTTTTCTATCTAGCGTACCTACTAGCTGAGTCCCTGGCTGTCTGTAATGTACCAGGAAGACAGAAGAGGGGCCGCTTTTCATAGTCACGTCCCAGGAAAATGCTTGCAAAGCAGGAGGAAAGCCTCTCCTCCACCCCCACCCAGGCTCCCCAGGCTGTGATAATTTTTGAGCCCATCTTCCCTCAGTTGTCTGTCTTCCCCTGGCTTGATTACAAATAAATTCCTCCGATTGCGCTTTCTGAATGAGGGCGGATGCCCTTCCAGACTTTTCGACCTCCGGGATTTCTCAGCCCTACTCTTAGCATCAGGCGTTGTCGCGTCTGTGAGTTACTTTCCCCTCAGATTGAAATATACAGATTTAACAGCGCCACTCCCCCTGCGACCCCAGCAAGAACAAGTGTTCTGTCGCGACCTCCCCGTATCACCCACAGCTCATACTTTAAACTCCACAGATTAGTACGTCTTAAACACAGAAAACGATGAATCCATTAAACCGCTTCATGTGTCCTGGGCTAGCAAATGGGCCTGTGAATACAGGGTGGGGCAGAAGTAGGTTTACAGTTGTGAGTCGGCAAAATACAGAGTTTATTCTTTCCTGTATTATTATTTATTAATTATTGCATTATTTTCCATACTAACAACTGTAAACCTACTTTTGCCTCACCCTATATAACACAACCTCGGAAAAAATGTGTCCTGGTTAGGCCTGGGGTATGCCTGCAGATACCAATGTCAGCATCTTGGGGAAGGAGGAAGGGAATGAAATTTAGTAGAGGCTTTTCTTAAATATTAGAAAGCAGCACACACGGCCCCCCACCCCCACAAAGATTACTGAAGTCTCATCCATCCCGCGGGTAATGATAGTGAAGAGAAACGCCTCGAGTGTTAGCTGGAGTAAAGCTCAAGTGGTTACTTAATTACATTAAAAGGCGTCACCAACATTGTTAGGAGGGAACTCTTGGTTATTCCCACTACACTATAAAACCTATTTCCTTATTGCTTCTTCTTCAGCAACAAGGGCTATTCAAAGGTGAGGCACTTTCAAACCCTATATATTTTGGAATTTGACATTTTACCTGGTGCCCAGCATTCACAGGTGTCCTGCAACACAACACATGCCTAAGTACATCCATATCACGAGATCACTTCATCTTTCCTACTGTCTTTAGTCAGCAGCATTTGAATCCAGGTTTTCCTCATTCGGTCATCCGTCCGGGGCACCCTGGTTTTGCAGTCTGGCAGAACTGGGTTCCATTAGCAGCTGGGCTGCTTAGGCAACTTTGGAAAGTCAGTGAGCTTTTCAAAGCCTCAGTTTCTCATCTGGAGAATGGAGTCGATAATGCGTACTTCATGGGAATCTTGTAAGGACTAAATAGGATAAGTTAGGTAAAGTATTTTCCAGAGGAGCTAGCATTGTGATGGCAATCAATAAATGCTTTTTAAATACAAGCAGCATGTCCTCTAAAGATCTTCACTCAGGAAATCTTGCAAGATCATCATCACCTAGGAACATAAAATGAAATCCATTCTAAACAGGACTCACCTTACCTCTAAACAGGGCTCCCACATGTCAGGAAGGTGTTACTGTGTGTGGTAGAGTGGTAGAATTTTTCCAAGTTGAGGTAGGAAAGAGGAGAAAGAGTAAATCAATTTACCTCAAAGAAAAGGTGCAGCTTGTCACCAGTAAGGATGGTATGATTCCATGTGGCATTTATTTTCAAACTACTGAATATGCCATAATGTTTTAGTCAGTGTCTCAAAAATGTGGACCCACATCTTTTATGATCAAATCTCAGTAAAGATATAGAAATACAAAAATTATTAAGAATGTCCATTTGAAGCATAAAATGAGGGTAAAACAGTTTTATGTGCAAAATTTTATCACTCTTAAAATATTTAGAGGATTTATCAGGTGCTGGAATAGAAACAACTCCTTTAAATGGAAGCCTGAAGAAATGTCATTTTCATGAAGCATAATCACTGGGTAGCTATAGTACTTCCCCCTAAAACAATTTAAACTTGATGTGTGGCTGATAATGAAGGTTGGTGGAAATCACTAGAGTAATTAAAATGATTACCTAACTTCAGAGCTTCTGTATAGCCTCTCAATGTTTATTTTCATTTAATCTCTCTAATTATTTGTGTAACAAATGAGCCTTGCTTCATCTGTGCTAATGAAGCCTTAGATTGCTGGCACCAACCGCTGCATTTCAGCATTCAGTTGTTCTTCTCAAATAAACAAAGGTTAAAAAAAATCCCATCTGGGGAGTTAACCAAAACATATTGTATAATCACGAAACATTGACATTTTGCCTTGATGAATAATATGCAACTGTAACTTCTGCAGCAAAAAGATTGCAGCACGATTAGTGGGCCGCGTAGAACTGATCCTCTCTGACAGTTGAGCCCAGGGTTCTGCCGGTGTGACTAAATCAACTTTAAAGGAGCATTTAGGGACATCGTTGATATTCTTAGTCGAGTAAGAAAGAGAGCGGGGAAAAAAATTCTATACACAGTTATATATTTGTAAATATCTATATGATAATATGGGTATGCAAATCAGGTTGTAAACGGAATCAGAAGTAATCCATGTACAGGTAATAATGTAAGGTGGAGATATTGATAATCAATACTCACATGCATGTGCCCCTAAATACTTTCTGTTAAAATATCAAACACAATTATGTGAAAGAGTGATATCAAAATAAATAATTCTAATAGCCCCAAATTCCAGGGATATATGACAGTTGCACTGATAACTGTCAGAAAAATGACATTCAAACCATGATTAAATGGCTTCTTTGGTTTATTTTACTTCCATGCATCTGGATCCTCTACAAATATCACTTTGGCCTAGAATTATTCTAAATTACAGCGCTTCCTTAAAATTTTGGATGTTTGCAGCTATTAGGCACAAAATGTGACATTAGAAGTAATTGGTTGAGTAAATCCCATTTTTATAGGATGAGTTGGGATCAAGGTTATTCAGTAAAAAGCAGTTTCCTAGAAAACTAAAAACTGGCAATTTATCCTAATAATTTTATTAAAAATAATTCAACCCTGGCTGGTGTGGCTCAGTTGGTTGAAGCATTGTCCCCTAAACTGAGAGGCTGTGGGCTTGATTCCCAGTCAGGGCACATGCCTAGGTTGTCAGTCTGGTCCCCTTTTGGGGTACAGACGAGAGGCAACCAATCAATGTTTCTCTCCATCTCTGTGTCCCTCCCTTCCCCTCTCTCTAAAATCAATAAGCCCGTCTTTGGGAGAGGGTTAAGTAAATAAATAAATAAATAATTCAATTCAGTGTGAATAATAGCTGAGGAGAACATGCCAGTGTTCCTTCCCCCTTTTCCACGAAAATCCAATAAAACACGCATAAAGAATATGAGCAAGCTTTATATCTTTTTTCTTCGCTATCTTAAAAATTGGCATTTACATTAAAGTGCTAATTTGTTAGAAATAGAATTTAACTGTAAAACTGCACAACCTACCTTGCGCAATTTTTAGTACAGTCAAAGGAGCTAATCTGGATTGGCAATTTTCGACCTTTTTCATCTCATGGCACACATAAACTAATTACTAAAGTTCCGTGGCACCCCAAAAATATGTTTTTGGCCAATCCGACAAAAAGAATAGGTATAATTTTGATTCATTCGCACCAGACGGCTGTTGTTGTGTTGGCTGGTGTCATTTTTAAATCTGACAATCTAAGGGAAAAGGGGTCAGAGCCCCGGCTAAATAGTCAGGCATTGCATGTTTTAAAAATTCTTGTGGCGCGCTGGTGGAAAATTGCTGATGTAGGTGAAAGTATTTTAAACACTGTAATTTATACGTGTAAAATAGAGGAGATTGGCCATGAGTTGATCACTGTTGAAGCTGGGAGGTTACACATGGGGGTTCCTTATATTATTGGGCCTATTTTTACATATGTTTCAAAATTCCCTTTGGAAAGTTAAAATATACAAGCTAAGTTATTATGTACCACAGTTAGTTTACCAAAATAATACTGGTGTATGAAGCGGAATTGGTAGACTATTCCATATCACTGAATCAGCCACTTAGTCCTGAAAATAGGTCAATTCACTTATACAGCTACATGCTATTTTAGGAGGCAATGACGTAGGTGGAAGTTGGGGTCGTCTAAATTAGCCCTTTTATAGTAGGAGTAAGAGGCATTTAATGAGGGGCATTTCTATGGAAACAAAAGAAAAACGGCTTAATGCTTAGAACGAACTACATACTCAGTGTTTTAGTCTGGAGGGCAGTCAGTCAAGCACATTTTTAGAAGTTGGGCTTTAACGCATCTTTAGATGACAGAGGGAGGACGGGCAGTGGCAATCCAATGAATTTTATTTTATTTTTTTGTAGTTTGAATGTCTCTGGTGGTGGCATCAGGTGTTACGGTGAACTTTCCATGTGGCCTGCACAGCAGTGGGCATGAAGGCTGTCCAGACATGATTGGTTGTGGTGATTTCTTTAAAATTTATATCAAGTCACTCAGCCTCACCTTGCAGCGCTTCAGAAAGAGGGCAGTTGTAATTTTTAGTGATGTCAAGTCAGGAGAATGGGAGAAAAATTGAAAATATTAATTGAGAAAACACACAACCTCGCAGGAGCCAGTTTACAAAGAGAAAGAAAGCTCACAGTCAGTGCACATGGCACTTTTTGACAACCCACAAGGGTGTGTTATAGTTTTTACTGACACACAAAATTTCCTCTCTACTGTCACCCTTATTTTCATCAGAGATAATTGAAGCAAGACTAATTTGTTTATAAAACAAGTCTACTCTCATTGAATTTGGTTTGATTATTTACATAAGTGCAACAAGAAGAGCGATTTATCATATAGGCTCTTTTTAAGTCTGTTTTGCTGGAACTTTTAATAAGGAATCTCAGGCTAGACCTTTAAAAGCCTATAAAGGTAAATAAGCCAAGTAAGGAACTTGGCACCAGGCTTTGCCTGTAATACTATAGATTTGGGTAAATTCCTCTCTTTTAGAGGTTCCCAAGTTTCCTGTGTCTGCCAAGAAATGACCTTCCTTACTCACCTATAGGCTGGGAACCTTGTAAGCAAGGTATGAGGTTGGTATTTCAAGGGAATTTATAAAGCCAATCTTAGCTCCTTAAATCTGGTCATATCTAATTCTATGCATATTATTCTCAAATATGATGTTCCAGCCAAAGCCGTGGTAATATAACCAATGTTTCCAATTATTTCCTGTTCCAAAAATAGCACATCTTTATTGAACTTATGCAAACAACTACTATATTGTCATGAATATAAAAATATTCAATAGGAGTTTACAAATTCTGAAGGGATCATGTAGGGAGAAAAGATAAATGCTTCAATTCTGTTTACAAATTCTGTATAATATACAGAATTTCTGTAAGTTACCAAGAGTTTAAGAGAAAAGAGAAAATGAATTTTTTAAATCTGGAAGGTAAAGTATTTAAAAACCAGTAATTGTTTTAACAAAAATTAATTTTAAAGTGCTTATTTATTTAGTCCCATGTAATTAATTGCTTTGCTTAAGCTTGGGTTAGCACTTTTATGAATCAATCAGTTTCTCCATTAGCATTCTAGAAGTTCTTACCCAGTACAGTCACATGATTTTAAAGTTGTCAGAAACCTACATTCCAGGGTACTTGTCTGAGTCTTTTCACGAATGTCTTTGAAGACAAAGCACTTTTACTTGTAGTTGATTGCAAAAACTTTCAGGAAAGCATCAGAAGGAAAAATAACTATCTGTGAATAACAAAGGACTCAAAAACAGCCATGGTTAAAGGTCTGGTGAGAGTTCATTATAATGTAAGTGATGAGGCAATTTGGTTATTTCTATGACATTTAACATTATAAGATAATTTAAGATAATAATTGGAATTATGGCTGATTATACAGTTAGTAAGAGCACTGACAACTTTTCTAGAAATGTTATACAAGTTTACAAATATTAGTAGCATATACTCATACAAGTAGAACCTGAAAAGGTTAAGGATTACTTAAAAAAAAATTTTTTTTGTTTATTTATTTTTAGAGAGAGGGGAAGGGAGTGAGAAAGAGAGGGAGAAAAACATCAACATGTGGTTGCCTCTCATATGCCCCCTACTGGGGACCTGGCCGGCAACCCAGCCATGTGCCCTAGACTGGGAATCGAACCAGTGACCCTTTAGTTCACAGGCTGATGCTCAATCCACTGAACCACACCGGCCAGGGATTACTTTTATTTGGCAATGTTTTCTACATAATTCAACATAACAAGTAAGCCTAAATAGTTCAACACCTCTCTTTTAATAAGGAGGGAGAATAAATTTGAGATTGTCCAGGGACCCTCTAAGAAATCCCAAAGTTAGTTTGTGGTCAAAAGATTATTCAGAATTTGGTTTGGAGAGGTTTGTCAAAAAATGTTAAAAGGTTTGAACATTTGATTAAATAGATCACAGATCACTATGAAACAATATGTAGTTATCCATCTAACCAAAGTGACAATAGATTTTAAAGGCAGATACAGAAAGTAACATACTTTGGGAAAAGAAAAACCTTAGCTTTCATGTTAGTTTTTCTAAGTAATCAAAGACCTGATAAAGCCAACATGGAGCACAGGAAATTCTTTTGATAAGATACAGCATATTTGTTTCCTAAGCAGTTTACTCAGAAAGTAAGGGAAAACTTTTATAAGCTCTTATTAAGAGAAGACCAATGATCAAAGAAACTTTGTCATTTTAACAGAGGGGAAAAAATTAAACACCAGTTTTGTTTCAGTATATTACTGAACTCATGCAAAAAAACCCCTCATAAATGAATCCATTTAATCTTAGTCAGCTTTGGCCTTCTAACATAAATTTTTCTCCCCCTCACAAACCTTCTGCAGTTTTCTATAACCATTTAGGCTTTGTCCTACTCTTTTTCAATTTCTCATTCTGGAACAAGCAGTTATTTTATTTTAGAACACAATTAGTCAATTTTTCTCTTAACAAAAACATGTCCTTCATACCTTTTCTCTTTTCTTTCTTTTTTTTTTAATCCTACTTTCCTTGCAAACTTTGCATACAAAATTGTTTCCCTGCACTCTTATGGCTTCTGGTAGTTTCATTTACATATATTGATTGCCAGTCATATACAGCAGGTCCTCAAATAATGTCATTTAGTTATAATGTCCACTAGATGCCATAGGAACTTAACTCTTGTTTCTATCAGCCTATGGTAAAACTGGTTTCATTATACATCATTTTGCTTAAAATTGTAGAACCTATCAATGACATTAAGTGAGGACCTACTGTACTAGAATACTGTAGCAAACTAGCCAATTTTATGAATATACCATTTTGTAATTTATAGGTACTTTTTTTTTCATAATACAACTTTTTAGTGTGACAAAAGAAGAAGATTTTTATTAGCAGACTCAAATATCTTTTGTCTCTGTAAAACTTAAGAAGTAAAAAGTAAATCAACTTTAACTTATGTTATTTTTCTTGTAGGTAAATCATGTAAGTATCAAAGAAAAAAATCACAGAAGCAAAGAACCTAAAAGTTAAAACACATGGTTCTCTCCATTTTTTTTTTAATGCCCTGCTTGACATACATAAGCAATTTATTTGTTATTGTATGCTTTGTTCTTAGACTGAATTGATAATTTTACAGTTGTAAATATTTAGTAGCTTATTTGGCTAGTAAGCTCAGGTAGAAGAATCTGTGCATCTGCACTATATTTAATGTTGACAGCTCTGAAGACATGCCTACTTTTATGAAGCCAACAAACTTAAACTAACTTGTATTTACTGATTATCCCAGATCATGTGAACTTGAAAAACACTGGAGTTAGTTTTTATATATTTGACAGTTTTGTAAATTTATCTAGCACTTATTTTTCTTAACCAATTAAATAGAGCTCTTTACAAATTAATTTCGGTAATATCATCTGGAGGTAGGGAAAAAATCGCATACAGGGTGGGGCAAAAGTAGGTTTACAATTGTTCGTATAAAACTAATGCGATAATTAATAAATAAAAATACAAGAATAAACTCTGTTCATGTACTCACAACTATAGACCTACTTTTGCCCCACCCAGCATACATAAATGCATACACAGACATAAACATACAGACAGATGCAAATAGATTTTATAGTTTTCATTTTAATTCTTATCCATATGTTAGGTATAAATACAGGAACTCAAAAAATACTAATTTATATAAGAGTTGATTTCCATCTTTGCCTTATTAATTTTTTCCTTTTAGTCTGATGTTCCCATAGGTAGAAACGGGGTATTTGTTTACAATAAGAGATCTTTAAAAATCCTTTTAGATGGAGAAGTCCAAATCTTCCAAGGTATATCTATTTCAATGTGACTACAAACCAATAAGCCTTCTTATGGCTTAAAACCAATAAGCCTTTTAATGGATTAACTGTGGTCACAAGAAGCACCCCCAAATAGGGTGCAAAAGATGCAGCCCTCCCAAATTCCAGAGCCACTTCCACAGACAGTTTTTAAAAGCAAGAAAGACTTAGACAGTCCCCCTGAGAACTAGGAACTGTTGGCAGCAGGCTAGCCACAGATGGCATGCAAACCACATGTCTGTCCCACCATGTTCTCGGGGTCCCCAGTTAGACCATTGGCTGCCTGTAGCCACAGACCCAACAATGTACAGGCCCTAGCAAGGGGAACACCAAGCCCAGCTCTCAGTACACAAATGAGACAAAAGGGGGAGCAATAGCTGCCCCTGGTACAGAAATGATTGACAGCCAACGGTACCACGACAAGATTCACAAGGGTCACAATCCAAAGAACTGGTTTTTTCAAAAATATTTTTTCCCCTGCCAATCTGAACTTGGAAAGGAAGGGACAGGATAAATTTTTACCTTCCTCTCTGGACCACTACTGCGGAGATCCAGGAAAGCCTCTGCCACCTTTTGTCAGTTCTCTCAGGCCCCCGGCCACAGACCCTGGGGAGAGTGGGAGCGGGCATCCCAGACTTTCACGATCACATCCTCATTGTCCAGAAACTGTAGGGGAGGCAAAATGAGGGTTTCTGGCTGGCCCTGAGAATGAAACAGACATAAAGCTTATTAACAGGAGAAAAATGTGTAAACTAATACAGGTTTTATGTGACACGGAGACCCTCATAAGGAAATGAAGGCCCCAAATAAGTGGCAAAACCTATGCTTTTATACTAGGTTGAACAGAGAACCATTTTGAGAAATAAACTGAAATATACGATACTCTTCAGCCAAAAATAAGGATTATTTTCAACAAGCTTCAACTCCCCATCTTTGGCGATAAGAATTTTTTTTTCCCCCTGGTGTGGGGAGAACATCTTTCACCTGGGAGTTTTATCTCCTGCTTTTATAAAGGAAGAAAAGAGGAGGATCAGGGAGCTCTTCTTATACCCACTGTTTTTCCAGGGCCTTTAGCTCAACATAATACTTATGACAAATAGCATATTTTGGGGTGGCATATTCTGTCAGCCTTCAGGCTTCGATAACAAAGTAACAGACACGGGGTGGCTTAAACAGCAAACATTTATTCGTCATAGTCCTGGTGGCTTGTAAGTCCAAGATCGAGGGGCCGCAGATTCCACGCCTGGCGAGAGCCCCCTGCTGACTTGCTGAGTGCTCGCCTCTCCCTGTGTCCGCTCAAGGCAGGGAGGGGGCGAGAGCCCCGCGGGGCCCGTTGTCAGGGCGCTAGCCCTGTTTTTAAGAGTGCCACTCTCATGACCTAATTACCTCCCCTGAACTTCAACTTCTAATTGCATTACATTGGGGGTTAGGATTTTATTCTATGAATTTTAGGGGGGAGACAAACATTCAGTCCATTGCACAGGGTTAAAGAAGGTTTGAAGTATCTTATTAAATAAGAAAGTATCCCCTGCCTGTCGCAAAGGTAAATCTAGTCCTTGTAGGTACACATGTGTTATGTGAGCACCCTACCTCCAAAATATGAAGAACCAGTAACAGAACGCTATCAATGTTTTAGGTGCAATTTCTTCTAAATGTGTTGGTCTATTGACTTGAATTAGGTTTTTTATTAATTTAATTAATTTATGAGCCTAAAGTTGTGCAATTGCAGTAAGTATACTTATTAGTTCCTGTTTCTTGAGTGCTAAAGTAGGTATGACTCGAGTTGGGCATATATTCCGTGGTCTAAGTAAAACAAGTCCCTCAGACAAAGTGGACGTGGGGTTTGTTCCCTTATCTGTCTGCCCATCAGGAGTCGGTAGCTCCAGCCTAAGAATTTCCCCAGACAGAGTTAGTCAGAATAGGAGCTCATTAAGAAGATTTGGTTCTGAAGCAGGAATAGCATCGGGGCTGCAAAACCGAGTTCATTATTTTCAAGAAAAGTGCTTGGAATTCTATTCAAATAGAATGTAATTAAGCCAACAAAATCATCATTCCCAAACTATGGTCTAATTGCTTAGTGTCACACTTCAACTAACGCCAAACAAAAGCCCTCCAATTCCAAAAATATAATCCCCAAGCAGCTAGGTGTCAAGGCTGTCACAGTCGAGATGCTGCCACTCAGCAGGGCCCAGCAGCGCTTGATTATTTGGAGAGTGGTAGTAATAAGCACGGAGACCTAGCTGCACGAACGCTGCCTACCAGGCAGGTCGCCGCAAGGCTTAGATGTTACTTGACGCCCAGGTCGACCTTGTCAAGCGGGTGACAACATGGCACCTGGGAAAATGAGCTGCCTCAGAATGAGGAGACCTGTGTCCATACCTGAGATAGCCACTCACTGGTTACCTCTCTGAACTCCTGCCTCACTCGTCAAATGAATATGATAACAATACTTGCCTCTTGTTGCTTCTAAAACGAAGATGCTGTATAAGAACTGGCATGAACCAGACTCTGTCGATGTACAAACCATTTTAACACAACGATGCTGCATCGTGGGTACAGAGAGTGAGAAATTTCCTGAAGTCATGTAGCCAGGACGTATAAGAGGCTAAATTTGAATCTAATTGTTTTTTGTTTGTTTGTTTGTTTTTCGTTTCACACCAAGGCTAACATTCTTTCCACTATAGCTGTTTTCCACAAATGTAAAAGAGTTGAGTGGATAATAGATCTGTAAGCGGGAGGCACTTCAGCACTTAAAGTCCGTGTGACTAGATGGGTTGATAGGTGTAAAACCCTCAGAACAATAACACCGTAAGTGTTCAGTAAGCACTGGCTGCTGCTACTGTGATGAGTTGATACAATGATGTAAGGTGCACTTTTGGCCTGTAAATATGCAGTGAATCATGACGATTAGAATAGGACTGATTGCACACATTTTTAAAAATGAGTAATCAAGTGGTCATTGTTATGCAGAAGAACCGATTGATGATAGAAGGAGGCCTGGGTTTGAGGTCAGAAGAGCAGGGTCCCAGTTTGGGCCCTTCCCATTTCGTTACTCAGAACAATAAGAACTGCGGAGTGAGGGGTGCAGTTCACCCGCACTTCAACAGTGTGAGTGAATTCTCTTCGTCATGGGCACAACACTATAAATATGCTGGTCAGTAAAGAAGGCAACCTCTTTTGGGGCCTGAGGATTTACTGATATTCCGTGTTTCCTCTTTGTTGCTGCCAGCATCAGATTCATGGCGATTAGAGGAAGGGATATTTAACTGATGAAATATGACATATAAACTGTAGGTTCACAGGAATAATTCTTTCCCCCGGCCCCCTTTTAACCAGGGCACTTGACTATAAGGAGAAAACAATCACCAATAACGTAAATTTTAAGAATTTCATTTAGTGTATTGTTTGTTAATATACGTGAAGGTCTTCAAACAGTGCTCACACTTGTTAAGGGCTATGTGTGTTAACTAGTATAATTGCTATTTTCAGAGAAACTGACCAGGAGAGATGCTATGAACTGAATGTTTGTATCCTCCAAATTCATATATGAAGCATAATCTCATTGTGATGATGAAGCAAAGGCTTGGAGCCTTCATGATAAGATTGGTGACTTAACAGAGGGATGAAGAGCTAAGAGCTCTTTTCAACATGTGACGATACAAGGAGGAGCTGTCTGCAAACCTGAAGAGGGCTTGTCAGAACCTGACCATGCTGGCATCCTGATATCGGATTTCCAGCCCCCAGGACTGTGAGAAATAAACTTCTGTTGTCGATAAGCCACCTAGTTTATGGTATTTTGTTAATGCAACCCAAATAGACTGTAAGACAAGGGGCAAACAATAACACAATACCAGCCTCCTTCAGGGGTTGCTATGAAGGTCATACTTGTTAATGTTATACAAACACACTTTATAAATGATAATGAGGTAATAAAACAGCTTACATTTCTGACACAAGTAATAAAAAATATACCTGCTTTAAAGTTTTGAACAGTTATGGGTGGATTCTTTTTCAAAACTTCAATATATAAAATTTGTCCATAACTGTTCAAAATTTTAAAGAGGTTAATAGTTTTTATTACTTGGTCAAACTATAAAATGTTATGTATACATACACATTCATATCTATTTTTTTCATACATATCTATTAAAATCAGCCAAGAGCATATGCTCATAGGGCAAAGTCTGGAACATTCTAAATGTGGAGCTTCCAACTGTCCCCTCCTCATAAGGTCATGCGCAGCATTATTTTCCTGGCAGCGATCTGTAATAATACCCATGGAATATTGCCAACCAGGAAAGCTCACCCAAGCCTTTGTGTCCAGAGTATAGGGGCTCGGTCATAGAAACCTGATTGGTCACCCACAAGGCTGACCTCAATCTCCAGGCCCTTGGGAGGTTGAGCTGAACCACCTGACAGAAAGCCCCCACCCCAAATCATATTGTTTGTGTGTCTCAAAGCCCCCCGAGTAAACAAAGATACTTTCATCAGGCAGCACATTCCAAGGGTTTGGAGATTAACTCCCAGGGTCCAAAAGCAAAGGCCAGACATCTTGGACAAGGTTAAATCCTCTACTCCATAGTTACCAAGACCAAATCTGGGTCATGGTATGCAGCAGTGTTTGGGGAAGCAATCCGCAGAGTTAGCATCCCATCCCATCCAATCCTGCCCCGCCCTGCTCCGTCCTGTCCCATCACAGTTTCCCTAAGATGGCAAACCTGTCCCACTTTAGACTGAGGACCGAACTGTAAACATAGAGTAATTGCACTTTGGTAACTTCTCAAAGGCCATATTTTTAAACTTGCAATGAATCAAAAGTTCTGACAAGAGAAAAGGTGTTTATGAAGGATAGCCAGGTGGACAGGTTACCTGTGGAGGCATCACCTGGGCAAGGGTCTCATACAGACATGCTTCTATCTCAGTCACGCAAGTGCTACATTATTAAACATGTGCAAGGGCATAGTCTCTGCTATCTTGTAGGGAGAAACTGTGTTGTTATTAATGTTCAGGATCTGTGCAACCAGACCTTGCCAGCTACTTAGAACAAATAAACACTCTATGTCAATATAAAATAGAAAGTGAACACAATATCATGTCACTGGAAGTGCTGTTACTACAGCCTGCTCATTTGGGAAGACGCATCACAGATTGAGTTCTGACTAATTAGGACACCAGGGAATTCAACCAATCAGAACTCCACAATGCCCTTGCTACCGCTCCTCGGCCAGCACACACACGCCAGCTCTCAGAATTCAGTAACTGAATGATAGCGGTAATTAATTTAGCACTATACAAACAATATGGGTCAGCTAAAAAGGTGAATTGCTTGTGGTAATGATAAATAAGAAAAAATAAGATTATATGCATCCCCAAATATCTATATCACAATGTGATGATGGTTTATATATTAATACTAATACATTAGTAGGGTTTACAAAAAGGCAAAAAAGAGACAAATTTGGAAGACTATAAGTTTCTTCTGTTAGATTCAAAGCCTCATTAACTCAAAAATCTTTTTTAAGTTAAGGACATAATTAGGGTAAAATTTTTAAATAGCAACAAAGAGTAGGAGTCCTCTTTGTTTCAATTTTATTCCCCTCCCCCAACCCCCAGCATCTCCAGTCCTCCGTACTAAGCACTGTTAAGGGTGCCTTTGAGTTACATCTGATCTGGTGTCTTCTACCAGTCAAACCTATGTTTGCATCAGGTCAGGCCTTCAGAGAGCTCTGAATGGCACCTACATTGACGCTCCCTTTCTGTATTTGCTTTTGCCAGACTGCCCTTTGCTCTGGTACAATCAGTTTACCCAGAGAATTATAAGGTGAAACCCAGGAAGCCATGACCATGTTTGCTGTACAAATATTGTTGAGAACCTTGCTCATTATTTCACAGTGTTCTCTCAATGAAGACTTACAAGAGAAATTTGTCTCTAGTCTCTCAGAACAGGGGATGATGGAGCTTCTCTAGATTTGTTTTCGTCCAAAGGACTGTTGCAGTTGCAATGGTCACATAATAAATTACCCTAAACTTAATGTTGTGAAATGATCATTTATTATGCTCATGAATTTTGTGGGCCGGGAATTCCAATGGGGGGACAGTGAGGTGCCCAGTGTGCTCCACTGTCTGGGTTCTCACATGGAAGACTCAGGCTGGGGGTTAGAATCCTCTGCAGGTTCATTCCTCATACGTCTTATGCTGACTTTGGCTGAGACTTTAGCTGGTGCAATTGGCTAGAGCCCTTATATATGGCTTCTCTATGTAGCCTGGGATTCCTCACACATGGTGACTGGACTCCAAGTGTGAGCATCTCTAGAGAGAGAGAGAGAGAGACAGAGAGAGAGGGAGAGAGGCTGTATCATCTTTTATGGCCTAGCGATGGACATCACATAGCATTACTTCTGTTGCTTTTCACTTGCTGAGCAATTACAAAGTCATACCCCATATTAAAAGGGAAAGGAAATAGAGTCTACCTGTAGCAAGGTCCTAGAGAAACAGGAAGGACTGGACATAATGCCATGTCTATTTTAGGAAAATATAATTGGTCACAGGACCCTCTGACATACGGTCCACAATATGCAGTAATTACTTAGAAATCAGGGAGGCAGATTTGTGGCTGCCTGAAGTGAGGGTCCAGGACTTCATGGTACACATCGTGTGCACTCACCTCAGCCTGGCTTCCCGTTGCTTTCCTCTCCTTAGTTTTCCACTGCTTCATCCTCCTCATCGACTTTTTTCTTGCAATAGTTTATGTATCTTTCTAAATCACTGCAAATAATTTGGAGGGGGGTGGGAGACAAATATAAATCAACTGTAGTGCATCTCCAGGGAAAAAAAATATTTCTAAGTGCCAAATTAATTTCAACAAGAACAAGAACAAGACATTCAGGAATCAAAACCCAACAGATACTGTCTGATATCCACATTTTTGGCCTTAACTTACATTGATGTAGAATGGAAACTCAGCAGAGTAATTCAGCTTTTCAAGTCAATTTTTTGATCCCTATACTGGAAGAGTTTTCATTAATCATACTGGAAAAGTATGCTAAATAAGTGAATTCATTTCATAAGTGGTCTGCAGGTTGAAAATATAAATCTCAAATAGCTCTGCAATACTTATTTTATCTATTTAAAATGTTTTGTATTGCACCACTTAAAAATAATGTACTTTTCCTTAAAAGGTAGGCTAAGAATTTATTAAGATTCTTGGCATAACTTTTTACAAAGAAGATAATACTATTTAATTTTTCAGTGAAGCAATTATGTAGTTTTCTTATCTTTTCCACTAAAGATGAGATAGTGTATCATTCTCCCATGGCATAATTAACATTTTATTTGACACATCTATATCAGGGATTCCTTATCTATAAAAAGCAATGAGTTTTATTAAATATGTCATCTCGCATAACAGATTCGTTATAATGAAATTTCATTTTCTTCATTTTCTTACCCCCCTACTTCTGGGCTGCAAAAACAATTTATTCTCCTATATGTAAATTGATTATTTCATGAAAAGATAGTCATTATAACTATTAAATGCAAAGTTTATCATAACACATTCTGCGATTGCCAGTTTAGACATACCTAAATTAGGAAGCTATGGTGTAAAAGGGATTATTAATTTAACAGCTTTGTGACTGTTTCTCATGGACATTTGCCACTGTAACTAGAAATTCACAGCAACAGAATGCTGCAAAATAGACAAATTATTGTTCTTAAAAAACATGAAAATTTAAATGTGAAACACTGAGTCTTTCGTGGCCTTACCATGAGAATTAGAATTACTTAAGGTTTTACTGATCTTTTGGGGTGAGTTTTAACACAATTGAATAAGTCTTTTGTAAATGAAGTTAGAACAGCAATCACATGACTAATAACCACCATAACATATCAAGTCACTGTTCTC
The DNA here is from genome assembly GCA_004026545.1 of Mormoops blainvillei. Taxonomy (NCBI): domain Eukaryota; kingdom Metazoa; phylum Chordata; class Mammalia; order Chiroptera; family Mormoopidae; genus Mormoops; species Mormoops blainvillei. The sequence continues at coordinate 83,345 of PVJD01000153.1, read as the reverse complement.
TTCACATACCTTTCAATTTCCTGTCTTGCTGAGTTTGCTATTTCTGCCTTGAAATGCCCTCCTCCATCTCCACCTTGTACCTTCTTGTGGGTCCTACCTAAAGTTCAATGCCTAGATCACACACCAACAATTTCAGGGGTTTTTCTACTTCCTCCAAGGGAGATTCTTTCCTTCACTCTACATGCTGCTAATATTCATTAGCATATTCTTGCCTTAGCCTTTTATTTGTAATTGTCATTTTCCCACAACCTCCTCCTTTTCAGGGAGCTCCCTGTGGGAAGTGCCACGTCTTGTGCATTTTTGTCTCCCTCACAGCACTGGGGCCAGGGCTGTTCACATAGAAGGCAGTCAAAAATGTTGATTGGATTATAAACTGAAGTTTGTGGACCCATGAAGTTTACATAAAAATATGTAACTCCAAACCGTTGTGAGACAATGACTACTAAAGTCTGTCAGCCACTCTCTGGCTGGATCTGTGTGTGTTTGTAACACACAACATTCAGATTGCGTTTTGAGCCTCTTAACCCTCGTATTTGTTTGCTCCCTTTGAATGCTCTCATTGGCCAACACGGTGACTTTACAGAATGGATAAAGCCCACTATCTAAGCACTGTACTTCTCTCTTCAATGACTGCCTCCCTTCCTCCCATCTCTGGCTTGTTTGACTATACGTTTTGCCCCCCACAACTCCCCTTTGCTTTGCAACATTTAGCTTCACAATATTTCAGACTGCCTGCCAGGATCTAATCTATCACTTTCCAGGAAGCCCCTTCTGATGGTCACACCAGGGCCTTGCCCAGGCCTCCAGGGCCACCGATCCTTCTTATTCAGAGAGAAAACCTCAATATTTATGATATTCTATGTACTATCCATAGAATTTATCAATTTTGGAACAATGATATTAATATTTAAATATATTATTCTAAGTAAAAATTAATGAAGCTGATTTCCATATGTGGAGCTTATTATTTTTATTTACTATGCACTAGATAAATTTCTTCTGGTTAGGGTTTTACTCATGAGCTCTTTTTAGATTGTTTGAAAAACAGACAAAATACAGCCTTCTGCAATGAGTGTCTGTCAGTGACAGTACGGGTAAGTGGTGCCCAGTGGGCAGAGTGCTGTGTTCATGCTTCTTTCCTTTGCACTCTGATTTTCTGAGGCTGGTGTCTTTGTGGCTTGGAACAGGTTGGGTTCCGGAGTCCCTCTCTGCACACGCCGCCCCCCCACCCCACGCTCCACCCCAATATGCTTCTGGCATTTTATGATCTATAAAGATTGCTGGAAAGCTGTTGGTTCACCTGTTTAATTCTCCTGGTGCAGTCTCAGAGGCTGGTTTTCAGCTAATCTTAATAGGCATTTACTACCTTGAGCACAATTGCTCTAGCTGGTTCTCTGTGAAATGAATCACAGAGCAAATGCATGACTGCTAAAGACTTAAAGACAAAATTATAGTTTCCACTAGCAAATGTCAAGGGTTTTGTAGCCCACATTTTTGTGCTTATCCACTCCTGGTCCCAGCTTAACTTCACTACTTTTATTATATTTAGGTCTCAGGTTTTTTTTTTTAAATCTATTTTGAATTATTTTGTTTGGTTATCATACGTGAATTTTATAAGCAATCAAATCTTTTCTGGTACAAGGTATGTTAAATATAAACAAATTTCAAAAAGCAAAAATATATAGATTTTGACATTTGAGACTCATATGAAAATATTTTTAAAAGGGAGTAAACATATGATAAAACTTTGATTAATCCTCACATGGGAAACAGACAATTCTGGTCAAGTGAAGGATACGGTCAAATTAGAGTTAATCAGAAGATGGTTGTGGTTCAACTATTGTTAAGAATCTTCCTGAAGTTATCTTGCTTTACTCTAGTGAGTGAAATGCACTGAACATAATTGATTTTTATTAGATAACTAAAGCTTTCACAATGGCCCAGGGATATCATTGTGAACATCAATTTAGATTGGAACATAACTGGAGACATACAAGGTTTAAGGGATGAGGTTGGATTTGTACTGACCCCAGGACAGATTGTAAATTGATTAAAAAAATAAATCTCTTCTCTGTTTTGTTGTCAGTCATTCATTTCTTTTTCCTAATACTGACTGATAACAAAATAAACCCCCTTCACCACTCCCTCACAGAGAAACACAAATATTAAGTTAAAGACTTCTTGTTGAGGTCACTTTGCCTGAGTAATTTAAATAATTATTTTTTATTGAAATCTTATTATTTACGGCTTGGGGCTGCGGCACTACAATTAGGGATGAGGTTACCACTTTCTAAAGTGGAATGAAAAACTTGGAACGACTCCCTCATACTCAATTTGTCTTTCAAAATTCAGTAAAATATGCCTCGGCCATTTTAAAATTAAGCAAATCATGTATTTTTAGTAGAAACAATATATTAAATCTGTGGAAAAGAGGATAAAAAAGGAGTCTCGTTTGCCAATGTAGAGGATAATTAGAGCCAAGAGAGAATGTTCAGTCTCTAATAAAGAAGGAAATTTAACGGAATCACTGGATGGAGGTATGAAAACTGTGCTCCATCTACCTGGAGGTCGGGTACGTGGCATTGTCAATCCCCCCCAACCCCGCCCCACACACACAGAGCTGCATGTTCAAAATGCGTTAGGAAAGGTCTCCTGGGATAGTGAGGAAATTTTATAGGATGGGATTGGAACCTGCCTCAGGATACGCTTTGCATTATGTAAAGCTTGATTTAACAAACTTGATTGGTTTCTCCGGTGATCTTCAGTACTTCCTAGTTTTCAGAAGGCAGGAAATTAGATGTAATGAGGGAGGAAGAGAGAGAGAGGGAGGGAGAGGGAGAGAGGGCACTGAGCTGAGATGATAAGGATGGAGATAGATGTGTCTGCGGCGCGGAGAATGCGGTCTAATGCGTGGGAGCGCATGTAGGAGGGTGTGGTGTTGGGAAGTTTGGGAAGTCAGCATATTGAGCGATAGCAACCATGATGACAGAAGAGCAGACTCTTCAATTATGTACATGTAGTCACCTAGGGAAATTCGTGTACACGCTTTATCAGCACTTGCTTGGTCAGTCGGGTTCAGGTGCAGGAGAAGACAGAGGGAAGGGTCAGGAAAAAGTGTATTACATGCAAAGGGCCTAGAAGGGAGCGTCATGGAGCATGCAGGGCTACAAGGGAAAGGCCCCAGGGTGGTCAGGAGGCATATGGCTGGGGTGGGGGAGATCACTTAGGCCACAGCCTTTACTGGAGTTTCCTTGGGAAAGACAAAGCAGGGCAGGAAAAACAGGATTGGCTAGTTTGATAACTATGGTGGGCTTTGGTCTATACGGCTGGTCTCTAGCTGTCTGGTACCTGGTTCTGGGATGATTAAAGCAGAGGAACACTGCCTCCTGGGGTGTGGGAGCTCCAAAGAGTAGGTGTGGTTCTGGACTACTTAGCTTGTCTATCAAAGGCATGCTCCTGGCTGGGCCCTTTGCAGACACCAAGAATTGGCCAGCCCAGGGAGGGGTGGTCTCTCCCAGCCAGGAAGTTTCAGTAAGATGTCAAAACATCCTAATACACAAAAAATGAAAAATGAAAAATGAAAAATATAGCATTAAAAAATACTATAGCACTGAGGGCCATCACGAAGAATCAAAATGTGATATACTGAAGTCAAAGTCTGTAATGATAAAATGAGACATCAAGTAAAGGTTAAAGGATCGCACTCCTGACTCAGAGAGATGCCATGCGTTTCGGTGGATCTCTTTCTAAAATGAGTGTGCCTGTGTCTGAGCTTAAGTTTTATCACCTCAGGTATAATCCTCATTTAGCTCAGATTTGGTTTATCCAACATAACAGTCCTAGGGATACTAAATGCATGGGATTTATGTTTTTCCAAGATAAATGACACATATGTTGCAGAGTTATTATTTTTTTCCTACCTTTATCAAAAAGATAGGTAGACTACATTCGAGGTAAGGTGTCTGAAAAGAATGTTTACTACTATTTTGATGTTTAAGGGAGCAAATATGCGTGAAAAATATGCCTTAACATTCTATAAATTCTACAGCTAGCTCCTCCGAATATGCTTGTGTTTGTAACACATCATATCCAACCATGCCCCCCAATTTTTTTTCATACCTTCTCTCCAACATGCGTTTAATGTTTATGTTGTGTATAGACAGTAAAGCACTAAAAAAAGCACCGATTGATGCCTGGCACAATTTAATCTTTTATTTTAAACATTTGTCTTGATTTTTTAAATCGATGTTATCTCTAGAGAATGTTTCTTTTCACTCATTTCCAGGTGTGCCATTTGAAAAGCCTTCCTAGGGAAGGGGTTAATAACAGACTTGAGCTGACTGGTGTGTAATGTGTATTTAGCCAGGACCCCTCTTTGTTCCCCAAATCCTCTGCCTTTGTTCAAGTCCTCTGTTCCGTCTGATAAACACTGGGTGCCCTACTTCTTTCTGTAAAACCTACTACTCTACCAAATCTGTTTGATATTTCTCTTTTATATAATGAAACGTTGTTAATGGCAAGGGGGAAAAAAGGGTTCTTCCTTTTCTTCACGCACCGGTAAAACCTAACCAGCAACTGAGAGGGTAGAGAAGCAGCAAAGTCAGTAGGGTCTGCTCATTTTTAGGGTATAGTTTTTGATATCTTACTTTTTAAAAAGGTAAACGTCATTTAGACCACTAAAGACTTGCTTTAGATTTTCCTGTTAGCTAATTCAGATGAAAGGATATAAATAACATTGTATAAACCATGTAAGATAAATGGAAACCAAGAAAGCATTGCTGTGAAAAGAAATGAAGTTGAACTAGATATTGACTAAAGTCCCTATAAATATGACATCTCTGAAATATAAGATACGATTAGAAAGTAATTCAACTCATTTCAAAAATACATAGTGCCAGAACTTATACCTCCAGAATGAATTTTGTCACCTTCAGAATTGCAGCAGTAAGATGAAAAGAATACTGGCTTTTAAGAACACATGAGTTAGGCCATGATTCTGGGTTCACCACTTACTTCCAAAGCACCATACCTATGTGGGCCTCAGTTTCCTCAATTATTAAAAGGTGGTGATAATGCCTACTTCTCGGGAATGTGAGAACTAAATAAAAATGCATTAACTGGCACTCTCTGTTATTCAACAAGTATCAGCTCTCTGTTCCACTCTCATGTAAGACTGGAATGGGGAATAGGAGAGCGAGAGAGTGAGACACACGCATGCCCTCACGGAGAGAACTCCGTGTCTCCAGAGGCTACATTGCATTTACTTCAATTAACCACATTTGAACACAAGTCACCTACCGAAAGTGCATTCCTTTTGAATATCACACTTTACTTTTAAAGGTGGGTTTGAATTTTGGATACTTCCAAAAGCCCCCAGTCAGTTCTTGTGAATATAACAAATGAATGAACTAGGGTAACTGTTTTTCAGTAGTATCTCATGCGGGCACACACGGTCCTTTCTATGTATAGTCTGACCGTAATGGGACAGATTTGTTTCTTTTGCACATTATTTCTAAAGGCACTTCTAAAAAATTTTTGAGCCTGGTCAGCACTGTCTACCTGACCCATGATGACCAAGTGTAATGGTCCAGTGTTTAGCAGCAGAATTTAGGGCAATTAAGTTGGCAGTAGCCTCTGGAGAGCAATTTCTTCATCAGTTAAATGGACATAATACCTTCCTGGCCTACCTCAGAAGTTTAAATGGGGGTCACAAGAGATAATAAATGAGTTAAATATAAAGTGCTACAAATTTTGTAAATGGTGAATTGGAAAGGACTTTAGAAGTCTAAACTCTCCATTTGAAACACAGAAAGTGAGACCCAGGAAGAAAAAGTCAAGAACACCAGGGGCAAGTGGCAGGAATTTCCCAAATTTGCTAAATTGATGAATGGTAACACAACTTTCCCATTCTCACTGTTTCAGCTGGAAGTGGTTGCGGCCCATTAAGAGCCAGTGTTTGTGAGCCTTCCGTGTTCATACGCAAATGTTCTACAAAGCTGCTGTCATTAAGTTCACTTACAGAAAATAAAACTGACCTTAATTTTAAAAATAGAAGGACATAATAATAGAATATTGCTGCGGTTTTCTTACGTTCAGTGTCTCCACTTTTTTGTAGTTCTCAAAACATGTTTCGCCCTCCAGTTTTAATGAGGTATAATTGGCAAAGAAAAAACTGCACATAATTAATGTATATAATTTGTTAAGTTTGGACACAGGTATACTCTCATGTTACCGTCACCACCATCAAGATAATAAATCTATCATCTCGAAAAGCTTCCTTGTGTCTCCCCTCTTTGGAAGCAGGAGCACTTAACATGAGATCTAGCCTCTGAAGTGCGCAATACCTATTGCTCTCCATGCAACACCTGTGGATCCCTTTCTTTGGCCCATCTTTGAAATGTTTCCTTGTGAGTCCATCATGCTGCCTTAACCACGTCTCTGCTCAGGTGGAATGCAGGCATTGTCCTGACCACCTCTCAACCTGACACATTTTCTTACACAGACTTAATGAATTGGGACTAGTTGGATTTTCTGCTAAATTACATCTTTAAATTCACTCCACGCCGTTGTTTTGGCTGCCCTTTCCCGTGGATGCTCCTTCTGTATCGCATTTCTTTTCTCTGACATGGAGATCAGCAAACACGTAAGCTGTGGATGAAGGTGAGGCATCGCAACAATGAAGCTTACGTAAAAGGCAAACTGCTGACCGCAGCCATGTGCGTTTTCTGATTAAATCAAAGGCCGGCTCAAGGCTGCCTAGCAATCCAACCTGATTAACTGTTTTCCAAATCTTGATATGGTACTGAGTAATTGACAATGACAGGAAATCAGATGCAAAATTGGGTATATCACTGACAAATGGTTAACAAAACAAGCTGCCTGGTGTCTTTCAGAGTTTCCATATTTCTAGAAACAATTGTTTCTGTGACCAAAATTATTTTCATAGACATTAAAATAGTTTTCAGCACCCAGAGGATATAAAAACATTGTTGTTAGGAAGAGACAATCAGCCAGTCTTTGCCATCTATAAAGATGAAAGGCCAGTTTTCTGTCATTCTGAACAGTTAACATCTTCTAAATTTATCATCCCAAGCTCACCAATTATCCTGGAATTGGATTAAGTTCCTGTTTTTTCAATAATATTAATAATGTTGAAATTAATAAAAATAATCATAATAGTCGATAAAAGCTGGTATTTATTAGGTACCCACAGATGTAACCTATAATCTTCTGTATTTGTTAAAATTTCTAATCCTTGCAAGTGTATTCAGTAGGAACTATCATCTCCATTTCATATATGAAAAAACTGAGGCCCAGGGCTGTTGAGTGCTTTGCACGTAGGTAGTGAGGGTCGGAGCTCTAGACCGTCGCACCCTGAATTCCATGCTATTTCCCCTCTGCTATTACCCTACTTTGTTCTTGCTGAAACTCCACAGATTTGCGAGGAGATAGTACAGTTTACAGCAGTTTTTGGACTTTATTTCCAGTATTATTCTCATATAGTCAGGTAATTAACCTAGCAGTATAAAGCCAGTGAATTCTGCTCATAAGAGGGAGGCAGGAAAAAGGATATGAGATACAGACTCAAATGACCTGGCCCTGTCATTTATCAGGTATGAAACTTTAGCCAAATCACTTAATTCCACTCAGTTTTCATAACCTTTAAAATTAATGTGTTAGCAAAGGGTTTTATGATGATTACATGAGGTAATATTAACCAAGGAGTTTCTGCAAATTTTAAAACTCTATGTGTAAAACATGGGTTATTAGTATTATCCGAAGACTGTTTAGTTAGTCTGTTTGTCAGAGGAAATCATAAGATTGATCATGTCATTCGGGGGGCCAGGAGCTATTTCCAACTGAGACCAAATGAAATAGCTAAACACTCAGGGCACCCTCTTGTTCTCTCTGCCAAGATGTGGGTTAACCATTGTTCTTCTTAACATCTGCAGCGATTTCATCTGTGTCACCTGTGAAGTTCACTGAGTGAAAGGGCGTCAAACAACGAAGCTCTGCCCGTGGCTGCCCAAAGCCACGGAGAGCGCCTGTGCCCAGACTGAGACATCATGCAGACAGCTGCTGTGCAGGAAGGAGCAGACTGGGGCTGTGTGGCTGGGGAGGGGCCTTTGGAAATCAAGGCTTGAGTGACAGTGTGATGTTGCTCTCTGAAAGAAGGCTCGGGGACAGCCTGACAGTCACAGAAACAGAGATGTGATTCTGCAGGCAAGGCACCTGGGGGGACATGAAGTCAGGGGGGCACTATAAGAGTACCAAGATGCGCCAACCACAGGTAAGGGTTTCCTGGTCCCCAGCATGGACAATACCTTGGTTGAACAATAGTTTGTGTTTTTTTTTTTTAAATCTGAAATATATTCACACCTTCATTTGTTTTCATCATTTTCAAAGACGCCGTTTTGGGGGATGAAAACTTGAAAAAATTAGGCAGTATAACCAAAGTCTTTATGGAGTTGTTAATTTGTATGTATCCAGAGGTAGGAGAAACGCAAAACAAAACGCGAGCATAAGCTTATTTCAGCTACAGACACAAACCAAACCATTGCATTGCCACTGCTCGGCTAAGGCCTTTAGCCACCAACTAGTTGCTCCAGGCTGATTGCACTGACAGTCCCTCACCATCCTCGGCACAGCTTCGTGGGGGCAGCTGATGAATGAGGAGGGCAGGAAACCAGAAGCCAAAAAGCCCACCACAAACGTGCCATGAAATTTCATATACAGACACACACACACCCCGCCATCCTGCCGTTCATTGCCCAGGCTCCCGAGAGGCAGGCTGTAGCAGGAGCAGGAAGCTGGTCCCTGGTTCAGGGCTTTTTCCGGTCCACCTCTTGCCTAACCAACCCCCAACCGCGAGCTGCTCAGTTCCCTTCAAAGGCGCATTGTTAATATCCTTTGGCTTTTGTTTCTTCATTACTCTTTTTCTCTCTCAAGTGAAAACACCCTAGCAAATGTGCATGTTTGGCTGTCACTGGAGGTCTTAGATGGGCTTTAGTGACTGTCGGAACCACTTTTTTCCCTCTCACTCATAGATGGTGGGGGGGGAGGTTGGGGCATGGGTGGAGCGGGTAGGGAATTTCACTACTGCTGCCCCCACCCCCACCCCAGGGAATAAATGACTCGACGGCCCTGTTGCTGTTTCCATCTGTCAGGGAGACATGCCAACCGACTCATGCCGATTATTGATATTCCTTCCCAAAGTGAGTTAACCAAACAATTCAAAATCAGTGAAAATCACTTGCAAATGAGGTTAACCTCATTTTGTCATGTGGACGGGAAGCTGATGGCTGCCTCCAAGCCAAATCTGCTTGATTTATGTTATCGCTGAGAGAGGTTCTCAGTGCCACAGAGAAAGGACGCACCAGAACAACAAAATTAGCCTTTTTAAGAAAAGGACTCAGATCGCTCTCCAAATGAGCCACATTTATTAGCTAACCTTTATCTCCCCACAGCAAAATTTGAGTAGCAATAACCAGTGGGAAAGTTCTTTCATAGTCAAAAGAAATGCCAAGGTTTCCTTGATAGCAGATTCTTCCATGAATTTGACCTTCAATTCTAAGGAAAGGTGATTACTGACGTACAGAGGCTCACCTCTGATTAAATTTCCATTAATATTCTACTTGGTGTTAGGATGCTAGAACAATTAATGAACCTGAGACATGACAACGCCTTGATTTTACTGAGCAGTGTCTTAGGAGATCACAAAACATTCTCTTCTGTATTCAGCATCATAAATTATATTCTTTGGGGAGCATATTAATTGTTATGCACTGAGTAAACAGCTGCTTTATTGTATACACAGAAGTGCCAGAAGGCACTTGTCCTGAAAATGTGTATACCCAGGATGCCAGGTGTAGTAAATAAATGGGCATGTTGTATAATTGTATTCATTTGGATGGACCTTTTATTCAAGTGTCTGCCAAGACACAGGCACAGACCAGAATGTTTAAAGGATTAACTTTCATAAATTTTAAGCATTCCACATCTGTATTTTTCATTTCTCTTTTGTTACAAACACGGCTCTGCAGCACCATCTAGTGGACAGGAACAGGGGGTAGTGTACAAATAACTGGCAGTAAAATTTGAAAGCCAAGTTTTGGCTATGGCCCCCGCCCTCTTGGTCACTGAGTACCTCAGCCATCTTCTGAGCAGAATGAAATATGGGTAGGATGGCAGGAAATGCTGCTGCGGTTTGGCTGTAGGGAAGGGCAGGGAGGATCCCATCACACGGAGCAGTGCATTGATCTGTGCATTTTCATCAGAGGAGAAATCAGTTATTAATCAACAAAGAACTATTGACTGCCCAGCCCAGTCTCAGCCAGAAAGCAGTGCATCAGCTGTTACTATTAACAACCAGTGTTAGGAAGTTGGGAAGCTACCCACCAGAGCTATGCCCCTGGCTTCAGTAATCACATCATTAAAAGATGGGAGATCCTGAACTCTCCAGAATGATGGCTGGAGGAGACTGAGGAATTTTAAACAAAACACAAAACCAATTTGCATTTTGTAGTTCAAAATGGAGACAGTAATTTCTCTTTACATAAAGAGAATGTGAAAACTGCATATATATAGCAGGTGGGTTCTTTTCCTTAACTAAAAAGGGAATTGTAAGAACCAAGAAAAATATCAATAATCAACAAATATTTATAAAGTGCCTAGTACCAGGTATTCCTCTAAGGGGAACAGACTTTGAAATCCCTGCCCACTATATTAGTATTTGACGTTGTGTCAGGGGACACAGACACACACCATGATGTCGCTGCAATTGAAACCAAAGTTTCTTTCATTTTGTACAAATACACTTCAGAGTTATATTAAAATCCCATTATGGTATGAGATATGTTTCTCAAAAGAGAAACAATAACCAAACACATTCAGCTACCTGTTATGTTTCCCTCCTATGTCATTCTTTAATGAGGTTATCGTTACTGAGAACATTAAATGTTCAGGCCTTCAACAAGGTTTTCTTGTGGCGGTTGTCCTTGAAAACCAGCCTGGAAGCAATTGCTGATGAATGACTACAAAGTCCTCAGGCTCTGGGAGGAAGGCCTGGTTCCTAAAAGCCTGTTCGACAGGGTCTATTGTCAACGAAAGGAATTGGCGTTGGAGGCTGCCTGGCTGGCTCGTTAAATGGGATTTCACGTTCTTGTCTTGGGAAACAGAACAGTTGTCCAACCAACCAACCCTGGAAAGGGTTGACATCTATGGAGAATCTAGCAATTTAAAAAAAAGTGGTAGGAGGAACAATTATAGTGATCTTTTTCTTATATGTTATGGATATTATTGTAAAAAACCAGCATGATGGGAAATTATTTCTTATTTGATTAGAAGAAGTGGTTGATAGACTTCTATGTTTTAGATGCTGAGGAAATAAGGATGAGTATGATAATTTCTCTGCACGTTAGGTACTCCTTGTCAAGCAGAGGGGACAAAGAACCACAGGTAATTACAACGTAGTGGGAAGAGAGCCCGTGGTATGAGCTTTAGAGCAGCAGTTCTCAAACTTGAATGTGTGTCAGAATCGCTGGGAGGGCTCGTTAAACTGTGGGTTGTTGTGCACCATGGCCAGAGGTTCTGGTTCAGTAGGTCTGCAGCGGCTTCTGAGAATTTGCATTTCTAACAAGTTTCCAAGTGATGCTGATGCTGTTTGTCTGGGGGTCACTATTTTAGAGGTGGAGAATTAGGCTTCACTGAGGAGGTGGCATCTCTGCCGGGACTTTTAAGAAATGTTAGCAGTTAGGCAGATGGAGAGGGGTATGTGCATTCTAGGTGAGAAAGGTGTAAGAAGGCACATCTGGGGGTTGTGAGCCCTTCAGGGTCACTAGAGCACTGGGCACATGGGGCAGCCTGGAACAGTTTGGAAGGGTTTCAGGTGCTAGGTTCAGAGACTGGACACTGTCCTATTAGCAATGGGAACGATCAGAGGTTTTTCAGGGGAGTGACATGATCAGATTTGTTACCTAAAGGGAGGCCCTACCATTTGAGGAACAGACAACCAGAGTTAGGAAAAGCAATTAGGAAGCTGCTTCAGTGGTTCAGGTGATAAACATTAAGGGTATTCAGTGAGGCCATGGAAGGTGGGAGCAAATGAGAAAGAGATTTAGGAGGCAGAATCAGTTGGAATTGGGGACAGTATTTCCTATAAAAGGTGAAGGAGAAGGAAGAGCTGAGACGGGGCCTGTATTGTAATACTTGGGGGCCTGAGTGGAAAGTCTGGTCTAAGGTGAGAGACTATATCAATAGCAACTTTTGAAGAAAAATGATTGATTCAATTTTGGAAAGATTAAATTTGAAGCACTGCCAAAAAAAAAAGAAAGAAAGAAAAGTGAGAACAGGGGGCAGAACCTGTATTAAAGTGAATGGAACTAATGGATTAGTGAGGGGGTTGACGTTTATATTCATCCTTTAAATATTAAGCCAGAGAAAGATGGGCTCCCGAGTTCCTTTTCCTTATTATTTCGACATATCCAATTTAGATGAGGACTTCCCATAATTAGGGCTACTTTAAAAAAATTATGCAATCCACTACTCACACACACTACTTATACTTAAAATATGAATGTGGAGATAAAACTATGATACTTGAAATGATATCAAAATTAGACTTTAGCTATCAAGTGAATGATTTAGATAAGGGTGAGATTTCCTGTTGAAATACTCGGAAGAAGCATCAAAGTCTTTTCCCCCTTCTCCTTTAGTACCTGCTTCTTTTCTCTGACAACTCACCGACCAGGTATCTTTTCCCCTTGTCCATTCATACCTTTTGGCTAGCAGAAGTTCTCAGCAGAAAATATCATTGAAATGTAACTCAGCCCTGTTCAGAGGCCCAGGAAATTCTAAATGGCAGGAAGTTTGAGGTCAGGTTAATGAGAGAAGTGCTTCCCAATTCTAGTGCACCTCAGTCCCTGGGGATCTTGTTAAAATACAGATTCTGATTCTTGTCTTAGACCTGAGATTTTGTATTTCTAGCAAGCTCTTGAGTAAATGCCTCAGTGCTGCTGGTCTGTAGACCACACTGAAAAGAAGCAAAGTATTAGGGCACTTTCTGCCAGACTGGTTGAAGCTGCTGGCTTTCAAGTTAGACAGACTTGAGATAGAATATTGCCCCTGTGAGTTAGTAGGTGATTGACCTACTAATCACCTACTAAGTTAGTCAACCTCAAATAAGTTTTCTCTTCTGTAACAATAATGTCTTACTTACAGTTACTCTTTATCAATATGCTCTCTGGTGTCCTTGAGGGTGGCTTTTATGCCCAAGGACTATTTCAGGGACCACTGTGGTCTTACAAATTAATACTCAATTTAATTAAAGTTATGATTTCAAAAACTTAAGAGCTTGGGCTCAAGGAGGCAGATGCCATGTTTGAATCTCAGCTCAGCCGCTTACTAACTCCACAACCTTGGACCAATGACTTAACCTCATACACATCAACTCATTTAATCTTCACTAAAACCCTTTATAGGTGCCATTATTACCCCAGTTGGGTCTCAGTTTCCACTTCTAATAGGATGGTTGTGAGGAATAAATGAGTTCATGTGTGAGGAGCAATTAGAAAAGGTTTGGTATACAACAAAGCTTGTATCTGCTTCCCTAAGCCTTTAGCTTCAACTCATAAATTTTGGCTCCCTGTTTATATACATCTAGCAGATTTTAACAACCATTTGTAAAGTAGTATTTATAACCAAAAATGATTCTGACTACTAATCAGAATGTGTGTGTGGGAGTGGGAGTCCCAGTTCCTGTTGGTTAAGGGCTCAGTCCTCCAAGACTCCTCTACTCAATGTACACACTTCAGCCACCAGCTGCAAGGTCGGGTTCTCTCTCACCTGTGCTTCCAACCAAAGAGCCATAGATCAGTGGTTCCAAAGACTCACTGCTTGGGTTGAATTAATTTGCCACAGAGGCTCACAAAAGAAAACTCAGAGAAATATTGTACTTACTAGATTACAGGTGTATTATAAAAGGGTATAACTCAGGAATAGCCAGATGGAAGAGATGTATAGGACAAGGTATGGGGATGGGACACGGAACTTCTGGGCCCTCTCCAGGTGTGTTATTCTCCCCAAATCTCCTCGCTTTCATTAACCTGGAAACTCTTTGAACCTTCTTTTTTTTAAATGGAGGTTTCATTATGAAGGCGTGTGTGATTGAATCATCACCATTGGTAACTGAACTCAGTCTCCAGCCTCTTCTCATCCCCAGAGGACAGTTCGAGCAGGATGGTAGGTGAGGGGGGTGGGAGTGAAAGTTCCAACCACCTAATCACAGGGTTGATTCCTCTGTTGACCAGCCTCCATCCCTTAGGTGCGATCCAAAAGTCTTCTTACTAATGTAACAGGAGACGCCTTTATGATTCTCAGCATTCAGGAAGTTCCAAGAGTTTTAGGAGCTCTACGTCAGAAACCGAACAAAGAGCAAGTATATATTTCTTATTATAAACCACAGTATTACAACAACTGAATGTATTTAATATGCTTTTAAATGCATTTATAAATCCAGCATTCTTTATGTTCTTTAAGAAATTCATTTGTCTTTAAACTAACCACATAAGCCCAGGCGTACCTTGGAGCTATCACAGGTTTGGTTTCAGACCAGTGCAATAAGGCCGGTATCGCAGTCCAGGGAGTTGTAGTATTTTTGCTGGTGGATGGTCTTGCTTTCAGTTTGTAAAAATGCAACACCTGTGAAGCACAATACAATGACATATGCCCATACCTATATAATTCTCATAAATCTAAAACTTTAAATTTACAAATATGGGGAGTTTTAAGCAGTGGCATAGCAATGAGTGTGATAAATGTGGTCTGCTCTGGGTATAGACACTAATGAGGTGCATTATCTGTAGAGAATTTAAGAACAATAAAACCAATTAAATGTTTATTTGCATGCTTTTTATTATCTCTGTGTACTCGCGTGCTAAGCATAACTGTGATAGAACACTCTTCCATGCTGGCAGGGACCACTGCTATCCTCTGTGTCCCTTGATATAGCTACCATGATCTTAAATTCTCATGTTCCAAACTATTTGTAATGTTGGCCAAATTATCTTTTACTTTCCAATTAAAATTAACAAATCGAAGTTGTCCCTAGGCTAACCTACTCACTACTCTACTATGCCGTTAGATAGTATAAATAACCAAAATACCAAATACTCACTATTTTCCCCTCAATATGGCTGAAAATATTAATACTATAGATTTGATTTATATTACCATTTATACATTTAATTATAAAATTCCCCAGGGTTTTACAAAGTTGACTTAATAATGAAATACTGGTAATAGAAGGAGAACAGTGCAGTGGGTGGAGTATAAATTCTCATACCGTAGTAATTATGTACAGTGACAGTTACTAAAAGAATGAGAGAGAGTATACATTCTTGGTGTACACCATGTGGCTTTCAGTGGGACGTGTCCACTTGCTAGCAGCGTGACCCTTGGCTGGTCATGTAACTTCTCTGTGTCGGTTTCCTCACCTGTCAAATGGGGATGCTGACAGCAAGTAGCTACCTCATAAGGTGACTAAGTCTAAATAAATTATTATACTAAACTGCTTAGTATATATTAAATATTGGTTGGCTATATAAGCTTGGGCTTATTTCTGAATTTTCTATTTTATTTTATTGATCGCTTTTTCTGCTTTTAGACTACTGCCACGTAGTCTGGATTACTGTTGTCTTGAAATCAGGTAGTACAAGTTCTCCAGTGATGTCCTTTTTCAAAGTTGTTTTGGCCATTCTTTGCTAGTGAAGCTATCTGGGCCTGACATTTTCTTTGGAGAAGGTTTTTAATTTAAATTCAATTTCTTTAATAGATATAGGGCTTTTCATGTTTTCAAAAAAAATTCTTATTTTGTCAACTTTGGTAATTTGGGTCTTTCAAGGAATGTTTCCACTTACTATAAGTTGTATATAAGAAAGAAATTGATCAGTGTACCCATTTTACCCATCTATTCTCTGTACCTGAGCTTTTTAAAAAATGTTTCCACATATAAGTAAGATCATATGGTATTTGTTTTTCTTTTCTTTCTTTCTTTCTTTCTTTTTTTTTCTTTTTAGAAATATACTATATTCTGTCCAATAAACTCTTCTTAGGGATGAAGTTATGATTTGGTGGAGAAAGGTAGGTCCTGAGTTCAAACTGAATTGGCAGCATTTATTTATTTTTGTAAATGATATTTTATTGATTATGGTATTACAGCTGTCCCAATTTTTCCCCCTTTGCCTCCGTCCACCCAGCGCCCACCACTCCCTCAGGCAATGCCCACACCGTTGTCCAGGTCCATAGGTCATGCACATATGTTCTTTGGCGACTCCATTTCCTGCTCTGTACTTTATACCCCCATGGCTATTCTGTAACTGTCAATTTGTACTTCTTAATCCCCTCTTTACCCATTCCCCCACCCCCCTTCCTATCAGGCAGCCATCAGAAAGCTCTCCATATCCATGATTCTGTCTCTGTTGTTCTTGTTTGCTCAGTTTGTGTTTTAGATTCAGTTATTCATAGACATGTATTCATTGCCATTTTATTGTTCATAGTTTTGAATTCAAGGGTATCCAACCCATGACCTGTGCCTGCTTGCAGCCCAGGATGACTATGAATGTGGCCCAGCACAAAACTGTAAATTTGCTTAAAACACTGTGAGATTTGTGTGTGTGTGATCACATGTTGCAATGTAGTTTGAGCTTCTGCAGGTAGTGCCAGGTTACGGGCCTAGGGAAGGGCGCTGTAGAATACGCTGCTCTACCTGCCTGTCATCTGGGCCTTTTGATAAAGCCCAGGAAACAGGTATCTAAGGGTGGGGAACTCTTGGTGGCGAAGGCCTGAGGACTTGCCAGGAAAATACTACTATACGTATCCCTCAGTATTCCATTGGGATAAAAGAAGCAGGTGGCTGAAGAGGAACACGTTGGGTGTGGCCACCATCTCTACCTCTAACATGACTAATGTTAGGTGGAATAACAGTTAATAATAATAGTTGACAGTTATGGAGCAGTTTCTGTGCATAGGCATTATGCTAAGTCTTTCATCTAATTTAAATCATACGAAACCCACAAACCGTATACTATTGTTATCAGATCCTTTACAATTGACAAATTAAGTAACTTGTTTCAGCTCTCTTACAAGAACATTCTTGTCAGACATATTCACATCCAATACAACTGATCAAAAATGAAGAGACTTTCATCCCCATCCTGAGTCTGGTCACTTTCTATAATAGAGCCAACTTTCTTTTTGGGGCAATTGGAAGTCAAATATATTTTGAAAAGCTCTCGAGAGAATAGGCATCATGATGATTGAAACATTTTCTTCCAATTGTGTGGTCTCTATTACATGGCAAAACAAATGATGCAGAGAAACCCAATACATTCTTGTCAAGTTTACACTGACGATAGGAGCAAGCACATTTCCAATCCCATTTGTTTCTCCACTGCATACCAATCCCAGAATTTATCTGTTTGAGTTTATTCCCTGAAGAAAGCTGCAGACTTAAGATTTCATTCTTAATTCTTTAGAGGAAATTTCCATAGCCTGCATTAATAACCATAAGAATTCAGTAGCAGTGTCACCAAGAGCCCTCAGAAGATTGTTTCGTTTTCTCACACAGAGATAGGTTGGTAATGAACTGATAAATAGAACACTGAAAAATAAAAATGTACAACATAATATTTGTCATTCATACATGTTTCAATATCATGGCTCTAACAATGTACCTCCTAAGCATTTATTATGACATTAAATAGACAAGAGAAATACTGGTGAGAGGCAACCAGCTATGTTTATCCAGATTTTCTCCTTTAATTGCAAACCCCGGGATGGAGGGCTGGCTGCGTGGCTGCGCAGCCAGTGAAGTTGCACGGGGCCCTGTGCTGAAAAGGGCTCTGAGTTTTCTTTAATGCTCTACTGTCATCATCATGAAATTCTTAATAATTTTACCTCTGAGGCTGCTTTTTGGTAAATTAAGTCAGAGAGGGACAATGGTACGCATGCCTGGGCAGCGCTATGCACAATGTTTTCCTACCATTCCTTGGCATCCAGCTGCAGGCAGTACTCGCGATGCCCTATGTGCACAGAATTCCAGTGGACCCACATACATGGGAGTTAAGGAGACTTGAAAGAATACAAGGTAAGTAGGTTATGGATATGACTAGTGGGAAAGCTGGCAGCCCCAAGAGGCCACGTTTTCCATTAAATTAGAACCTGCTCAAAGCCTCGGAAGGAGGCAATGGCATTCTAAGACACATGAATGAGCCAAGGAACCCAAGCATATCCTTTTTAACTCATGCCACTTCCTTGTATTAGCTAACTGCTTACGAAAAAATTAATGACGTAAAAGAAAGGGAAAGATTGGACAACCCACAGCTCCTTTCCTTTCGATCCTTCCTTACTCATCAGTGAGTGAAGGTAGAGAGTATTGGTAGAATGTATGCATATTAAGAAGTGAAATAAAGCGGTGGGGTTAATTTTGTGCAGCACTGCCACTGTTCTGGTAAGAACAAAATATATATGCATGGATGAGCTACAAAATATGAATTATATAATTTCAGCGGTTCTATCTATGAGTTAAATGCTTTTATTTTGCATTTAAACTGCCATTACATGATATAAAAATGAATTGTAAAATATATGATAATAATTTAAATTTTTCATTTTCCTTTATTTAGAATGACATTACATTGCAAATATAAAATACCGTGAGAAGCCAAAGGAAAGACTGCAGGAGGAAAAACCTTTATGCTTTAGCACCTTTAACGAGTGTACATTTTCCTGCTTTTTGAACAAGGGGCTGGGCATTTTCATTTGCACTAGCCCCTGCAAATTATGGAACTGGCCCTGTCTACACTGAGTTCTCTTCAGCCTGCTAACAATGACCAGTTTCCCACTCCTTTCCTTTCCCTTCCAGCTGGCCATTCCTAGTTTTCTCCGCTGCCTCATCTCTGGCTGTCTTGGTAGAGACTTGCTCCAGAATTCTGGAAGCATATGGAAGCTTCCCAATTAAGAAAAAGTATTGTTTTCAGGGTCTAACTTTTAAGTTTTTCATCCATTTTGAATTTATTGTGTGTGGTGTAAGAAGGTGATCTAGTTTTATTTTTCTGCATGTATCTGTCCAATGTTCCCAACAACATTTATTGAATAAGCTATCTTTAGCCCATTGTATAAATGGGCTTGCTTCATCTGTCGAATATTGACTATAAAGGTGTGGGTTTTTTTCTGAGCTTCCTATTCTTTTCTATGATCTATGCATCTGTTTTTATGCCAGTGCCATGCTGCTTTGATTATTATGGCTGTATAGTGTAGTTTCATGTTAGGTAGCGTGATTCCTACAAATTTGTTCTTCTTTCTCAGGATCGTGGTTGCTATGCAGGGCCTTTTGTGCTTCCATATACATTTTTGAAATATCTTCTCTACTTCTGTGAAGCACATCATTGGAATCTTGATAGGAATTGCATTGAATCTATATATTGCTTTGGGTAGTTTGGACATTTTAATGATGTTAATTCTTCCTATCTATGAACACGGTATGTGCTTCCTCTTATTTGCATCTTGAATTTCTTTCTTCAGTGTCTTAGAATTTTCCAAGAAGAGATCTTTTATATCCTTGGTTAGGTTTATTCTTAGGTATTTTATTCTTTTTGAAACAGTTGTGAACATGATTTTTTCTTAATTTCCCTTCCTGTTAGTTCGTTATTGGCATATAAAAATGCACCTGATTTATGGATATTAATTTTCTATCATACTACCTTGCTGAATTAATTTATCAGTTCTGTTAGTTTCTTGGTGGAATTTTGGGCATTCTTTATGCACAGTATCATGTCATCTGCAAATAATGACAGTTTTACTTCTTTCTTTCCAATTTGGCTGCCTTTTATTTCTTCTTCTTGTCTGATTGCTATGGCTAGGACTTCTAGTACTATGATGAATAAAAGAGGTGAAAGCGGACAACTGTGTCTTGTTCCCAACTTAAGGGGAACACTTGTAGTTTTTACCCATTGAGAATGATGCTGGTAGTGGGTTTGTCATATATGGCCTCTATTATATTTAGGGATGTTCCCTCTATTCCTACTTTGCTGAGAGTTTTTATCATAAATGGGTGATGGATTTTATCAAATGCTGTTTCTGCATCTATTGATATAATCATGTGGTTTTTATTCTTTATTTTGTTTATGTGGTGACTTACATTTACCAGTTCATAAATGTTGTACCAACCTTGAGTTCCCAGAATAAATGCCACTTGATCATGGTGTATGATCTTTTTGATTCATTGCTGTATTCAGTTTGCTAATATTTTGTTGAGGATTTTAGCATCTATGTTCATCAGAGATATTGGCCTGTAATTTTCTTTCTTTGTAGTGTCTTTCTCTGGTTTTGGAATTAGGATAATGCTGGACTTATAAAATGAGCTTGGGAGGCTTCCCTTCTCTTGAATCTTTTGAAATAGTTTGAGAAGAAGCGGTGTTAGTTCTTCTCAGAGTGTTTGGTAAAATTCACCTGTGAAGCCATCTGGTCCAGGACTTTTGTTAGTTGGGAGTTTTTTGATTACTGCTTAGACCCGAAACCATAAAAATCATGAAAGAAAATCTTGGACATTGCTCATAGCAATCTTTTATCACATATATCTCCCTAGGCATGGCAAACAAGAGAAAAAAAATAAACAAATGGGACTTCATCAAACTAAAAAGCTTTTGCAGAGCAAAGGAAATCATCAACAAAATAAACAGACAGCCCACAGAATGGGAGAACATATTCGCCAATACATCTGATAAGGGGTTAATATCCAAAATTTATAAAGAACTTACAAAACTCAACATAAAAAAAAAAACCCAAATAAGACAAACAACCCAATTTAAAAATAAGCAAAGGACCTGAATAGACACTTCTCCAGGGAGGACAGACAGATGGCCCATAGACATTTGAAAAGATGCTCAACATCACTAATCATCAGAGAAATGCACATTAAAACCACAATGAGATATAATCTGATACCTGTCAGAATGCCTATCATCAATAAATCAACAAACAACAACTTCTGGTGAGGATGAGGAGAAAGGGGAACACTTTTACACCACTGGTAGGAATATAGACTGGTGCAGCCATTGTGCAGAGCAGTATGGCAATACCTCAAAAAATTAAAAATGGATCTGCCCTTTGACCCAGTGATCCCACTTCTGGGAATATATCTGAAGGACCTCAAAACACTAATTAGAAAGAACATAAGCACCTCTATGTTCATTGCAGCATTATTTACAATCACCAAGATATGGAAGCAGCCCAAGTGTCCATCAGTAGATCGGTGGATAAAATAACTATGGTATATTTGCACAATGGAATACTACTTGGTCATAAAAAACAATAAAGTTTTACCCCTTGTGACAGTATGGATGGACCTGGAGAACATTATACTAAGTAAAATAAACCAGCCAGAGAAAGACAAATACCATATGATTTAACTAACATGTGGAATCTGATAAAAAACTGAACTAACAAGTAAAATAGAGACAGACTCATAGATGGAGAACATGATGACAGCTGGGTGGGGGAGGTTAGAGAGTGGAGGGATTGAGCAAAATGGAAAAAGGACTCATGGACTTGGACAACAGTGTGGTGATTGCTGGGGTGGGTGGGTAGGAGGATATAAGGGGATTAAATTGTAATGGAAATAAATACAATAAAAATAGAACCAAAAAAAAAAAAAAGAACAGAAAAGAAAGATAAAATATTGACTCAGTATCAAGAACTTTGAATGATGCTGGTGCCCAGAGTCAGACCATGTTATTTCTGCCTTCTACCCCCTAATGAATTTTGAGTTCCTAATCCTTGTAGCCTCCCCTCGCTGTAGACTTGCTCCCTGTACTGACATTTGCTCTGGAGGGCTTCCCATGTTCTTCGGCCCGAGTCTGACCTTGAGAAGCAGCATATACTCCTACTCTGTACAGATCCCCTGATCCCAGATTCCCAGTATACTGTGACCAATGAATGTTTTGCTTTTCAAAATCACTTTATTTTTTGGAATATGTCATACATGCACATGGCACAAAAACTTTAAAAAAATACAAAAGAGTATACAATTAAAAGTATAACTCCCTCTAAATCTGGCCTCTTGTTCTCAATCTCTGAAGTCAATTATACTCTAATTAGCTTTTCATACATACTCCAGGGATATTCTTTGCCACTGCGCATGTGTGTCAATAAACACACACATGTGTATACACACATATGCATGTATGTATATAAATAACATGTATACACAAATATGTGTGTAAATACAACTGAATATGATTATATGAATATATATGAATACATGGATATGTTTGTTTTAAAAATGCAAATGCAGCATATGCACCTTGTTTTTTTCAGTTAACAATATATCTTGAAGAGTCATCCATATCAGTACATATTGGGCTCAGTTATTCTTTTTAAGGGCTGCATAGTAGTTCATTGTAGTCTTTGAAAGATAGTTGGATTATTTCTAATATTTTGATATTTCAACTAATGCTAAACTGAATTTCTTCCTTGCATATAATTTCACACATTTGTGACCCTTTTCTTCTTTTAAAAATTTGTTTATTTATTTTTAGAGAAAGGGGTAGGGAGGTAGAGAGAAAATCAGTATTTCATTGATCAGTTGCCTCTTGCACGTGCCCTGACCAGGAACCCCAGCCCACAAACCAGGCATGTGCCCTGGCGTGGAATTTAACCAGCGACCTTTCACTTTGTGGGACAACGCCCACCAACTGAGGCACACCGGTCAGGGCTGTAACTGTTTCTCAGGTGTGGAATTGTAGGATCTAAGAGAATATAACATTTTAATTTAGAAATGCACTGACAAATTGCCCTTCCATAAGGTGATATCAATTTACATTTCTACCAGCAAGGCAGGCAAGTTTGTTACTCTGTCCCTTTACCGACACAATGGGCCTATGAACTTACTTCTCTCCGTCACTCTGACAGGGAAAAATAGTTTTTCTAGTGTCTTTAGCTATGACTGGACGTTCAGGATCGTGGAGTACAGATACATTTGAATCTCCTGGGTAATGTCAATCTATGGGGCAGACTTCTGCATCCTTACCAATACTTAGGACTCCTAGACTTCTACCTTACTCTAATAGATAAGGGGGAATGGTTTCATTGTTGTTTAACTTGCACTGCTGTAATTACCAGTAAGGTTGAACACGTTCTCATGTGCTCATGACCACACTTGGATCTTTATCAATGAAATGTCAGCTTGTGACTTTTGCCCAGTTTCTATAGGGTTATCTCTTTTTGTGCTGATATGTTTTGTTGTTATTATTCTGATACCAACCAACCCTTTGTGAATTATATGTGTTGCAAAAACTGTTCCTAACTTTGTGGCTTCTCTTTCTACTCTCCTTACAATATCCTTCCATGAACAGAAGTTCTTAATTTTAAATTTATTTAACATATCAACCCTGCACTTTATGATTTATGCCTTTTATGCTTATTTATAAAATTCTTTCCTGCCTTATGTAATAATGGTAGATTCTTATATTACCTTTTTAAAAGTTTTATAGTTCTGCCTTTCATACTGAAGTCTTTAATCTGCTTGGAATTGAATTTTTATATTTTGAGAGGTAGAAATCCCATTTCATATTTAATGGATAACTAATTGGTCCATTACTTTTTATTGTGCAATTTATTGAACAGTTCCTCCTTTTCCCACTAATCTGCAACTCTTTTTCTATCATGAATCACATTGTCTTATACATGTGGGTCTGCTCTGGGCTCCCTGCTCCCTTTTATTGGATTCTTCGTCTGTACCTGCCCCAGTACCACACTATTTTAATTACTGCAGTTTCATAATAATTCTTCATGGCTTGTGGGACCAATTCCCATACACAGTGTTCCTGTCATTCAATATAAGAGGTTGTTGCCTTTCCTCTCAGATGGTACTTCTTACTTTATAGAATTGTGCCTTCTCCTTGGATTTGAGCTCTGCAGCATGGGCATTCTCTCTTGGCCCCTTTCAGTACCCGTCTTGACCATCACTGCATCTGACGGCTCTTTCTTTGACACGGTCGTTGGAGATTATATACACCTCTTAGTTTCTCTGAAGATATGTGTTTCTCTTCATTGTGTGACTCCTTATTGCTTTTAGAGAAGAGAAAACTGCAACCTTGACTCGGCCATTTAAAACCTTTTCTATGGGCTTCTTACTTTGTCATCAGAGTGGTCTAATCTGGGGACTGTCTCCTGCTCCGCCCCACCTTCCAGGCTTGTCTCCCTTGTCCTGGTTCAGGAAAGATTGCATTTCCAGTCCCTTGCCACCTGGGTTGCTGACACCGACTGCTGGATGGTTTATGAAGAATGACTCTAGGTATTAATCTGTGATGATAGATAATATCTTGCCCTTTAAAAGAAAAGTAAATGTGTCAGTACGTTTAGTCACTCTTGAGAAACCTAACTAGATATTGAAATATTCCTATGGGATCTGAAAGCTCTGCATTTTTATATCCAGCGGTAGTAGAGCTTACAACTTTGTCCTTGAGAAATGTCCAATCAGTTTCCAAGCCCTAGCTTACTTCATCTAGAGGCTCTCACTCCAGTAATTCCCTGCACTCCGAGATATCATATACTAGCTGCAAAACTCATAATGGATTCGCTAGTAATTTTCTTACGTGAATGCGTAGCAATGGTTTCCTAAACTAGGACTAAGGCAATCAAGACCACATTTTCATTACTTCTGTATGTAACCACAGTCTAAATTAAAAACAGGAAAAGTCACAGAGCTGTACTGTCAGCCTCGTCCCGTGGGCAGGACGCTGGCCAGGCTGGTAAGGCCAGCCCCCGCTTCTGTCTTTGCCTTGGCTGTCTGGATGCCTGAGAGGTCAACGGGAAAGGAAGGCACGCGGCGTATTTCGCGCATGCTCACAAGTGGCATCACGTCGTGCCGAGGACAGGCTCTGGGATCGGGCTGGATTCAAGCCCTGGCATTACCACCTTAGAAAGCGTGTTTTTGAACAAGTTCTTAATTTCTCTGTGCCTTGCTTTCCTCTTCTGTGAAAAGGGGGTAAGGATGCCAATACTATCTCACAAGGTTTTGTGAGGAGTAAAGCAGGTAATATACATTAGAGTGTCTGGCAAGTAATACTGAGTAAATACATATTATTAATGCTATGATGGAGCTAAATTCTGTCTTTTTAATGAAATATTAATGAGGAGGGTCCAGTTCTTACTATTGACACTCAAGAGTGGCTGTACGGGTAAGAGAAATGTGAGGGTGCTGTCTCCCAACTGTAAGCAGATCTCACACATTTGCAGACCGTCTCACGCAGCGGGCCCTTCTCTGCAGCCAGTGTCTGCAGGCTCGGGCAGCCACCACACCAAAAATTAAAAATGCAGCTGCATGCACAATCGGTATAACTCCAGTAGTTTCTCAGCACTTTCACATACATTTTTCCTCTTCACTCCTTTCAACAACCCTGTGAGGAGGGCTTTGTTATTCCGATTTTACAAATGAGACTTAAGTGACTCACCCAGAGTCATGCTACTTAACTGGTAAGAAGTGGAAACTGTTCTCAAATCCAGGTCTTTTCCTTTTTAATGTGCCCACTTTACTAAACTGGCTGTTGAATTATTTGGATACCGAACACAACAGCCTCTAAAACATGTTCTCCAGCATGTTTCTCAAACGTCAGGGTTCAAAAGAACAACAAAGAGAACTTTAGAAATGTAAATTCTTAGGCTCTGTGGCTACAGAGTCTGAGGTTTGGGAAGGAGCCTGGGAACCGGCCATCGTCAAGGGCCCAGGTATATCCATCGGCGTCTCCCAGGGCCCCAGTCCGACCTCCACCTCACCTGACTGCCCTTCCTCTATGATTGCAGTTTTGCGTTATGCGCACCTCTTAGTTTCACTGAACACAGAGCGAAGTGATTCTGTGCATAGGTACCCTAGGAAACCACACTTGCGGCGGAATGGGGGTGAGTAAAACTCACAGACAAACGTGAGCAACGGGCAAGTAAACAATCTGACGCCACACAGCGTGATGAGACTGTCGCATTCTTCTGGAGAACACGCCCATGTCGATCCTGTCCCTTCCATGTTTTTGCTTGTATGTTGTTACGTAAATATTCCCATACTGTCAGCACAGTCTGGAAGAGAGTTACCTAAACCTATGCTTATGAAGGTCTCATATTAGACTGGCCCAGATCTAAATTACATAAAACTCCTATGAACTTAACACATACCTCTGTGTGTGTGCATGTGAAATTTTTTCTTCTGCATGCATACCCCATTTCCTTTACCTATAGGTAAATAGTGGTGAATAGTGGTGAACAGTATGAAATACTTCCCCACTGTCATCTTGGGTGATAAACACGCTGAGCATATGTTTGTTCAGTGACTTACTACTCATCGAGTGCTATTGCTGTTTGAGTCTCATAAGCTTTGTGGGGTAGGGAGAAAAATACTACCTTTATTTTACAAAGAGGAGACAGAGGTTTAGGGGAGTTTCGGCTTGACCATTTTTATCCAGCTGGTGAGTGGCAGAGTTGGAAGCAAACCCCATCTTTCTGACTCCCAATACAGGGCTCATTCCAGTGCATTGCGCAGCCAAACAGACCGACAAGCTCTCAGCCATGCTGCAGAGACTGGAAAATGCCTAACCCGGACAGGGCTTCTGCGGCGTAACTGTCGGAATCTAGTCACCTCCTTTTAGCGGTACTGGTCCATGTGCCCTCCCTAGTCCTTAAAGCTTGTTTTCGATATTGATGACGCCAAAGTAGGCAAATTACAGGGCAGACAGCAGCAAATACACCAGGCCCATTAAGCATGAGTAAAATGTCCACTTTCAAAAGCTGGTATGGGCCTCGCAAGGAAACATGCATATGGAGAAAAGGAGACCAAAACCAGCAGCTTAGAAATCCATCAAGAAAACTTACCTCAGGCAAGGACTATAGCTTCTATCAGAGAGAGATTAAATGTCAGTGTCTGGTTTTGTTTGTTTTGTGTTTTTAAAAAAATCATTTTCTTCTCTTAGTAGTTTTTACCTTCCTTTCATAAGATAACTTATAGAAGTATGTGGTTTTTTTTGGGGGAAAGTAAGCTAATTCTTTCCTTGCTCCATTTGATCATTTTTATTTCGATACCTTTGACGTATATAAAATACCAGAGATAGTTAAAACAAGGTTGAATGAATTGGTTAGCAAAACATGCTTATTAATGGATAGATTCATTAGGGAATTTAAAGATAGTCCCAGAGTAAATGTCCAAAGCTGGCAATAAGCTTATTTAAATATTCACATTGCCACCCAATTGGCTGGGCATCCAGAGGGCATGATCCAGAGGGCATGATTCATTGGATTTAGAGGTGGTTTCTTAGTAAAAAAAAAAAAAAATTTAAGTAGTTTTATAAAAATCAATAGAGTGACTACAGTTACCAAGTGCATTACTTCAAAGACACTAAGGGCCATGCATCAAACACTTCAGAGCTAAAGAATAATGATGTTACATACAAACAAGGAAGCACGGTATCAGCTGAGGAACTGGCTGGATTCGTATTCTAAGGTTTCTGAGGACCATAAGTAGTTGCTCTTTGTTTTTTGTATTGCTCTGAAGGCAGTTTGTGACAGTCTTACAAGGCAGAATACACAATTTTGTAATCACTGACAGACAGTTGGAAGGAAGCAGAAATCCAATCACGCTGAAAGATTTGGCTAGAATTGTCTCCATTCAACTAGCAGAGATTGGCTTGGCTGGGAGCGCGTGCATCAATGCTGTCCTCCCCCCACGCAGCACTATAGAGCTGAGGATGTTCCAGAACTGCTAAGTAGCAAAGTGCCTGGCATGCTAATTAATTTAAATCTTGGAATGTCAGGGTTTAGAGAGCCTGCAGAAAACATCTAGTCTGACTGCTCATGACTCTTCTACAACCCCAAGTGATGCCTGCATGCTCAGTCCCAAGAACCCCTCTCCTCTGTGGCAGCACATTCTGTTCCGAGAAAAGAGCCCATTCCATCTTTGTTAGGCAGGAATTTATGCAGCATAGTTCAGTTCGATTGGAGCCACATGGCATCATCTCAAGTACCTGAAGAGCGCCTTCATGTAGGTACCTCTTGAATCTTCGCTTCTCCAAGGTAAATATTATTAGTCTCTCCAGCTGTTCCTCCATTTGCAGGGTTTCTAATGCTTTACTTTTCTGTTTGGGCTTCATGAGACAAGCTCCAGGACCCCTTCCTTTCTTGAAAGGTGATGCCCGCAGCTGGATTATCATGGTCAGCCCGACTAGTGTAGAGTACAGTGGGACCAATACCTTCCTCCTGCCTAGTATTTAATTGTGTGAATAATGAGCAACCTTGACTTCTAAATCCTACAGATGATTCATATTGATGAAATTACACTAATTTATTTATCCAGTATTTATTGAGCACTTGCTATGTGTCAGGTTCTGTGCTGGGTGCTGGGGATAGAGACCAGGACTCTAGAGTATAATAGGACAGACTATTATAAATATGGCTAATTAGAAAATGGCATCAAAAGGACTACGGCAGAGAAAAGTGGTGGGCTTTAGTCGGACAGAAGAGGGGTACCTAAGGCAGCCAGGGGTGGCAGTGGTGATGGTGGGACTGAAAGAAAGCCTGAGCCTGCGTGGAGGCTCCTGGGAAGACGTGGAGCTGGGCCTGGCTCCTGATGGGTGATGGGAGTAAGTAGGGGAGAGGAGGGGGGGATAACGGTGTTCCAGGCAGAGAAGCTAGCAAGTGCCAAGACTTAGAGGCAAGAGAGGAAAATGAATACCTGCAGGGGACTCCACCTATTTAAGGATTAATGGTTGGGAGTAGCTGAGAGATGAAAGAAGAGGACTGAAAGAAATATAATGTAACCATGCCAAGGGGTTTGGATTTTATTCTGAGCACAGTGGAAGAGCACTGGCGACTCTGTCCTGCCCAGGCATGGAGAGCCTCTGGGGGAGCCAAAAGGGAAAACTCCCAGACCCCAGTGCTGGCACAGCACAGACTGTAAGACTCAGAACACAGACTTCGAACCCAGGGGACATGGCTTCCTGGGGGGACTTCCCTGTACAGCTTTACGTGGTGCTACACAGAAGTTGTTTCAGGTGTTGGCCTTGCTGGACACAGGAAAGGCAGCGAGCCCATAGTTCTTCGGTCCTCTAGCCCTCCTGTGGCCTTCTCCCTTCAAATGAGCTCCTGAGACCACAGTAGTTCTAGCATACTTCTCTGTGATAAAAGGAAGGAGGTAGGAACTGTGTCTGCCTCCATCCAGTGGATGTTATCTGTATCTTTTGAACTGCTTGTTGGAATCAAACAAAGTAAAAATAAGTTCAAACTGAATCCAAGTCTTCATTTTTGCCCATTTACCACCCTGGACTGAACTCTATATTGTAGCCTAATCCCGAAGGGAAGTGACAAGTCTGATTTCCTGGACTGGAGACTGTCAGCCTATGATGGCATCCACCCATGACAGTGCGTGAGGCTGTCCAGCAGCAATTGGGGGCCCAGGTACGGCTGGGAGGGGGGCTGGTACTTTTCTGGACAGCAGCGTGGAAACAGGGAGGTGAAAGAGTTGAGAATATTGGTTAGTGTAGTAGGCTGAAAAAAAAAATAGCTCCTAAGAATAGATTCCAAATCCCTGAAATCTGTCACTATTACTTTATATGGCAAAAAAGGTGGTTAAAGAGTGTTGAAAGAGGATGTTTGTTTTGGATTACAAGATAAGGGCCCTGAGAGTAATCTCATGCGTCTTTGTAAGAAAGGAGCAGAACACGCTCTGATTCACACGCACATCACAGAAGAGAAGGCAATGTGAAGGCGGGGGCCACGGGCGGAGTGATACCGCTACAAGTCATGGAAGGACTACGGCCGCCAGAGGCTTGCAGGGAGGCGCTGAGCAGACTCTTTCCCAGAGCCTCTGGAGGGACTGCGGCCCTACTCGTGCCTTGATTTCAGACATCTGCCTCCAGAGCTGGGAGAGAGTGTGGCAATTTGTTACAACAGCCACAGGAAACTAACACAGTGAGAAAGTGGTTAAAGTGGGGGGACTGGAGCCTATCTTTTGAGCCCCAGGTACATGGGATGTAGGGAAGTGAGCAACTTGTACTCAAGGGCTCTCCCAGGGCAGGGGGACAATGTCCTCATGATAAATCCTGGCACCCTCGAGGGGCAGGACATAAAGAACGCATTGATGAAGTGACTTAGGATAGAGGGGCATTTAACATGTGATGTGATAAATCAATTAATGCAACATAGAGCAGCACTTGAAAACTGCGACCGAGTCGGAATAAGCCTGATGATGCAGTAGGAAGAGCGCAGCATTTCTGAAATCTGCACTTATGCCCAGGTGACAGATGCGCTTCAGTACCGCTCAGTATTACCCAGCTGCTCGGCCTCCTAGAGAATGATGAACTAGCTCCCTCAGTAACTTTAGTAATGGACTAATTTTAGTTTGTTTGTAAATGTCAAATTTTAGTGATCTTCACTAACTAATTTAGCAAGTTACTGTAAGTAAATTTTTGGAGTATATAAAAAGGAAGGTGTATGGAATTGCTTGTCATTTATTTGTCTCTAAGAATCAAAGCAAGCACCCATCATTTGGAAGCAGTTTGAAGACTCTCATCAGGTCTTTCATAATTCACAATAATCTCCAAACAGATATTCCTGAGTTAATTTGCATTCAGTTGCTTTGTCACTTAACTAGCTACAAGTCACAAAATTGGTTTTATGCCTCTTCCTCATTTCTCCATCTTGTCCACAAATATGTCATAAGAGACTGTTAGTTTCCTGAGGCATTATCAGCTTGAGCTAATATATTAATGACATCTAATGTTTATTAAGCACTGTACATGGATAATTGACCTTTGATCCTCTTAACACCCCTACTAGAGAAGGAACTTATGGTTGGTGATACCATGAAGCTTAGGGGGAGAAAACTAACTTGTACAAGGTCAGCTAGCAGAAGTAGAAGAACAGGGCTTCAATCCTAGGCAGAAGGACTTTAGAAAGCTTGTTCTTGCTCACTCTGCTGAATAGCTTTACACTCCCTGGAGGGAGGAGCATAGGAATGTGTGAGTCTTCATAACACTGACAGAAAAATAGATGTTCTGTTATTGCCTTATTCCCTGCAAGGGCATTCCCTCAGATGCTCAGGCACTGTGGCACTGCCTGCTGTGTGCAGGTTGGCCCGGCAGCTGCATCGCTCCTCGGGCTGCGGTGACTCCCGAATCCTCCAACAGTGCTATGCTCTCCCTGCAGTGTGGTTGCTATCCTGAGCCCTGGGTGCCCCACGCCCAGGATGCCAGGACTGACACCTCCATGCAGAAAGACTCCTCCCGTGTTTCCCTGCAGTGGAGATGGGAGGGTCCTTCTGCTGCCCTTTCAGGCTCTGGGGCTGTGCAACCTTATGTGGTCTCTTCTCTTCCAGGGAGCACTGTTCTTACACCCCTTTTTGCCAGGGTTGGGGCTTCTCTCCTCTCGCCTTCTGCTTATGCTGCTTCTTCCTGTGCCCCCCTCTCTAGTCTTGTTTTTCTCAGTCTCTGTTTCTTTTTCTTTGTCCACTACCTATCCCCCCATCCCATCCAGATTTTCCCCACCTTGTTCTGTGGATCCTCGTTACACAGATACAAGATTTGCACTAATATCTTCTTTCCTTATCAGTCTAATAACCCAGTCTGTGAAGCGCACGTGGTCATCCACTTCCTACTTGTTCTTACTATGGATCCATACTGATTCTATAATCCAGGCTTCCTTTTCTAAGCCTTCCCTTTTGAGAATGAATCTTAGAATAAATCTTCAGTTTATAGGATTAACATCCACAGTTTATAGACTTTCTAGTTTTGACAAAAATCAGAATGACATTTGTGACCTTCACACCTCCGGTCCAGGCAGTGGATCTGGGGCATCATCTGCAGGTTCTTTCCACGTTCTGGGATGTTATTCATTAAGGCTTGAGGCATGAACCCGTCTAGAGCAGATAGAAGCTATCTGACAATCTCTACACCTACCTCAACCTCCTAATCCCTCTTTACAACTACAGCATTTGTTCTGTCCTTGTTGGGTCTGAAGATCATTTTCACTGATAGAGAAGACCAAAGGGGAGTGAGTGGTGAGGGTTGGCTTTGGTCACCCAACCATGCTACCCCAGCACTGCAAGGAGATAATTTAGCCCCTGCAGGCTGTCCATATGAACCCTTTTGGTTTACAGCTGAGGTCACCAATAAGAACCAGAGCTAAAATCCAGGTTTTCTGACTGCCAGTCTGTAAACTTTCCATTTTTGAATTAGGTTTTAATAACATATTCACAAACTGAATAAACATAGATCAAACACATTAGATACATTTGTGGCTTTAGATCTCAAAACATTTTTCAGGCCTTTCTTATTTAAAGAACTTTATTGAGGGATAACTTACCAGTCTATCTCATACTATGTAGAAAAACAAATTCAATATTCAAAGACTAGAAAACAGTAAAGATGGTATATTAACATAAATTTTGGCATAATTGGGGAACTATAGACATCCTTTGAACCCATGAAGTAAATTGATAGGATAGCTCTCTAAAATCCATTCTTTAAAATTCAGCTTGAAGTTAAAAACATAGCTAAATATAGATATAATTTATTTTACTTTAAAATCATGCACTTTAATAAATATGGTCATCTACAAGACACTCCTATCAGTACATGGGAGTGGAAGGACTTTCCCAGTTAGTATGCCCTGGGATTGATAAAAAACATGAACAAGTGACGAGTTGTATGGGGACTGGTAGAGTTCCCAACAGAGATGTTTTCTTATTGACTTTCACAAGAGGAACATTCAGGTTTATCTGAGACTGGAGCTTGTAGGGGACCTTGAGGTAAGTGCAGGAAGATCAAATCCTGCTGGACAACAGTAAGGCTCATGATGCTTTGTCATGGACAACAGAAGAGAAGGGCTTTCCCTCCCATGACACATGGGTTCAAATCAACCCTTTTCTTTGCAATCAATGGGTGAAAAGTTCCATTATGATCGAATTTCATTCTTCAGTATTTATTGGCTCTTCAAATAATGGAAGAGAACGATGGACTAGAGTTAAGAAATAAGCAGTGACTACTGTGGCAGGTAGAATTTTTGTAAGGGGTGTTCTCTGTTGTTGAGATGGAGGGGACCAAGTGACAAGGACCTGAGAGCAACTTCTAGGGGTTGAGAAGTGTTCCATGGTTGACAACCAACAGGATAATGGGGACCTCAGTCCTACAGCTACTAGGAAATAAATTTTGCCAACAACCTGAGGGAACTTGGAAGAAATCATTCCTTACTATGCTCTGGATGAGGATGTGTCCTCAAGAGGCCATCTTGATTTCAGCCTTATGAGACCCTGAGCAGAGGACCCAATTAAAATGTGTCAGACTGCCGGCCCCTGAAAATGATGAGATTATAAACTTGTGTTGTTGTAAATTGCTAAATTTGTGGTAATTTATTACACAGCAATAGGAAACAAATACAATTGTGTTCCAGGATTTTCCCTAAAGTTAATTGGGTTTTACCTAAGTTCTTTTAATGTTACTTTGTACCCACTAGATAGATGAGGCAGACTTAAAGCATGACTCAGTTATAGTGGAAGGCCAACCTGGGATTTACAGTTGGTGTGAAAAACCTAGAAAAGCTTTAGCTATCACTACTGGATGGGCGCAGTGATTATGTGTGTGGACATTGAATCTGGACTCCACCACCTTGATACTTATGGGGCATTGGTTAAATTACATCAGCACTTGTCTACATTGGGATACAAATATTTACCTTGTATACTTGGTGTGTAGTTTTAGTGAAATGCCGTGTTTAACACAGTGCCCCACACATAGTAAACATTTAAAAAATGGGTCACTATTATTATTTTAAGTAAAAAGGAAAGATTGTGGGGGATGTTAAAGGATCGTGACAGCAAGAAGGAGGAAAAAAGCAAGGCATCTACCGGGGAAAGTGCATCTGTCTGTAAGCTTCTGCTGTGGGTCACTAGCTATTGCAGGTGCTCAGCAGCCAGATTTTATTCATGGGAAAACTTTCAAAAAGCCTGGAGTTAGAGCAGGTGGCTTTTTTTCGTTTTTGCATTGGAATAGATTGCATCCCCAGGTTACGTGTCTGTCACCCAAGGCTCATTCGGATTCCATTCTTGTTTTAAATTTAATGCTCTGCCTATTTCAGTGAAACCAAGGCCACTCAAAAGTGAAGCTGAACCTACAGAGATCTGGAAGTGAAGGGCACCGAGGAATAGGGGGGTAAGTCACAAGATGTGTCTTTGAAGCCTGACTCCATTGGCGGTCCTTCTGCTTGCCAGGGATAAGGCACATGAATGGCTCCACTTTGTGAAGCTCTGGGCATCCTCACCGGCAGTGAGAGCACATCTGTCTCTATGTGGGATGCAAAATGCAAAAGGAGAGAGAAGAAACAAGCATTTGCTACCTCTAGATATTTTCCCCTAAATTTATTAGGCCCAATCCATTCTACCTTTCTAACAATGGAATGGGAAACAATGTGAGAACTTAAATCCATTAAAATTTTATGTCCATATATTTCTAGATATAATTTGGTTATAAAATAGAAGATATTTGAATGTGATTTAGTGAATTATATGTTGAATTTGCAGATATGTTATGTACAGCGTGCTTTTTTTGTTTTCTGAAAACTCTCTAAGATGTTAAATTATTCTTTTCTGGCCTTCAAAGACATTCACTTTGTTTTTATAGGTGGTATCTATACTTTGGGTGGTATCTGTTCGGATATTACATGTTGGTTTTCTCTGACGTCAACAAACATAGAAATAAAACATAACTAAAATTTTTATTTTATACAAAATATTTGTTACATAGTGTCTGTCTTTAAATAACAACAACAACAACAACAACAAATTTAAGAACTGTGTAACCCTCAAGGACTAGTTTTACTCATCTTACTCATTTTATGTCTTCCCTATGGTCTTGTCTAGTGCCAGATATACCGCAGTGGCCAATAAGTATCTGGAAAAAAGGGAGTATTTCAGACTCTGTTCTCCAAGAAGTGGGCTGGAAGGAGAATCGGATGGATCCAAAGCTGGGCTGCCACCATCATGTGGCCTTGGCGGAGTCCCTTCCCCTCTGGGCTGTAGCTTCATTGTGTGAAGAACAAGTTGGTTGGTCTATTCTCTTTCATTCCCAACATATGGGATTTAACAAAGTAAGGAAAACTCCCTGAAGTAGGACAACAGTGCCTTTCATAAATACGCAAGAGAATAAACAGCCATACCGCAAATAAGGCCTTTGGAGGGTGTGTGGAGGGGTGCTTTCAGTCTAGCTTGACACTTTTGACAAAACCTGCTTCAGAGATGTTCAAGAGCTATTGAAAGTGCTCCATTTAAAAACGTCTCTTTTCTTTTCCTTGAAAAGTTATTTATTATCTACTGGCGATCATTTTAGAGAACATTACTTATAGGGAACACGTATTTGTGGGAGTCCGTGTGTGTACACGCTTGCATGCTGCTACAATTCCTATTTGCATTGTTTTCATTATCACCAAGGGAATCATCACCATCAAATTCCTGTGGCAACAATTCACTCGCGCAGAGCCTCGCTTTTTTTCATGTTTTATGTCTGAAAAGGAGGACTGTGGGAGAGTAGAAATGACTCATTTCCAGCTGTTTTTGCCCTCTGGTATAAAGCATAGCAGGTTTCAAGAGCAAAGGAGGAATGTGAAGGGTAAGAGCAAAAGGAATCACTTTTTGAAAACTAATGGCAAGTGATAAAAATAAGTTAGTAAAAGACAGTGCACCTTTTGACAGAGGGCAAGCTTTGATTCCGACACCGTTAGCTCTTGTTGGAACAAGCACAGAGAAGTGAGAGCTTCGGCTATCTCAGCCCTTAACAACCTACCCCAGAAAATCCTGTTGGAGCCCATTACCAGGCATTTTACAGGTTTTTGCCACAGGCTCTGCCAAAGATGCCATCTACTCGGGCCCATGCAGCACAGAGCTATTGGTTTCCTGACCCATGTAGGTACTGAAAGGATGCAGCTGCCTCATAGTCAGCTAGCTCCCCCCGCCCCCCCCGCCACCCCAGGCCCTGAGTTAGACTTCCAGTGAGATGGCTTAGATAGCTAATGGGTTAGCCGGACTGCAGTGCATCCAGAAAATGAGGTCACGCACGCTGCCAGCCCTCCCGTCTCTTTTGTGTAATGAGCTGCTGGGAAATGCATTGAATAGGTTCGCTTTTAAGAAGACACAGACAAATATATCATTTTATTTACCAGCGTGGCTTATACCTGACCATGGAGAAAAGCTTTCAAAATGAAAAATTATAAAACATGATGCTGTGAAACAGAACTGTAATTCTCATGTTATCTGGAATCAGGTCACTGGAAAGAGAGCCCAGTTGCTTCTTAGACAAATGGTTTGAGTGTAAAAGGGTGTCAGAATCTCGGATGTTCCAAACGCAGATCTTTTCCGCACTTGATACATCGATTCTTTTGGAGTTTTTTTGTTTGCTGAGGAAGACGAGAATGACTCCTTTGAGAAATTCTGCAGCAGAGGAGGATGATGAAAACCACTTTGGGGATGGAGACAGGAGAATGGGGCGGACCTACTAGCCTTGTCGCTTGGGGCTGGCTTCTTAACCTCTTTCTGAATCTTGGCATCCTTATCTGTAAAACAAAGGTGAGAGTACCCTCCCTGTTCTCCTCACAGTGTTTGGAAATCGAAGAGATAATACGCGCAGCGGTGTTTGGGCACTCTCCCCTATGACACTGCAAAGTACATACAAGCCGGGCACTGAACGTTATTAGGACTGCAAAGTCATTTGTGTATTACCACATTTT
The DNA here is from genome assembly GCA_004026545.1 of Mormoops blainvillei. Taxonomy (NCBI): domain Eukaryota; kingdom Metazoa; phylum Chordata; class Mammalia; order Chiroptera; family Mormoopidae; genus Mormoops; species Mormoops blainvillei. The sequence goes on along the minus strand of PVJD01000153.1, from coordinate 46,544 downwards.
TGTATGGCTCAGTGAAAGATTCTTAAAAAATAATATCCAGACCCTAAGATCAGCACTCAGAGAGACGGTGCTGACATGAACAGAAGCCCAGGTCAAACAAAACCCATTCGTTGCCTCATTGCAAACTTCCGGGAGGCTGAGGCTCACACTCTCCCTCCCTGTGTGGGGCGCTCACGGCGTGCGGTGCTGCTGTGGGGGCATCTAAGGCTTCCTCTCTGTAAGTCCGTATTCTGGACACTGACTTTGGAGATTTAGCTGGCAAACGTTTTCTTCAACTTCAGCCAGTAAGTTAATACAAAAATGCTCTGGGCTTTTTAGAATTTCTTAGGATTATAATAATCGTCTTTTACCCACAATCACTGGTCTCACAAAGCATATTTTCATTTCAAAAATGTGGAGAGTCACACAGATGTGCATTAAAAAAACATTTTTGGAGGGAATAGTATGAAATATGAAGTATGATATCTTAATTCATTTTTGAGCCATGAAACATTTGCAGAATGCTTAGATCCTTGTGAAATTGGTTTCCTATATGCCTAATTCAGGCACTAAGTGTAGAAATTCTGACCTAGAACATTGGGTAAAATAAAAGTCCTAGCCATGTTTTGAGAACATTTAGACTTGGGTGATAGAAAACAAAATTACAGCTGTTTCAGAGGGAACTTACCATCTTTAAAGACATTTCTTTTGAAATCAGAATTTTAATTTTTCTCATTACTAATTGAAAGCAAGGAAAATAAGCATATATAATTCCAAAGCTACAAGCTTGAAAATATATGCTAGGAAAAAAAAAAGTTGTTTCTGTTTTATTACAGATTCTTAGGTTGGGTGTAATCAACATTTGTTTTATTGACACTTTAGGAGTTTAATTGCTTGCTATAGCCACTCTCCAAAGAATAATCAATTGGCCTTCTGTATTATTAAAATAGCTACATCCCAGCTTTGTCACCCTTTCTTGCCAATATGCTTAATAACATTTCTCCTGAAAGGAACATTTGCATACTCACAGTATGTAAAATACAGAAATTGGCATAGAGAGCTATAGTTAAGGAAAAATATTACTTTGCCCCCTCCTTTGGAAGGGCTCCATTTGAGTGTAACTTGCATTATTCTCTAGAATTATCCCCCAATCACCTTCTGTGCCATCTGGAAAGTGGAAAACTCTGTTTTCTGATATGTGCACTAATGAATGCAGGTTCTTAGAAATTATCAAAGTCTCAGATAATTAAAGGGAGTCTTCTATTGTCCCCTTCGCTCATCTAAAAAGCAGCACTTAGCCGTAATGTCCAGGACCCAAGTGGCTCCCTACAGCACTCACAGGCACACACTCCCTAGCCCTGTGTCGCATCAATAAGGGGGCCAAGTTTGCCACCTCAGTGTAAAGTGAGAAATCAGAGTTACAAGAGAATTCAGACCTTATTTTGAGTCTTGTGCTAGTGATTAGGTCACCTACACATTTAAGGAGGTAAGAGACCTAGATTTAGAATCACATAGCTGGAGGGAAGCTTAGAGATTATAATGTCCAAACTCCTCATTAAGGCCCCAAGAAGTGAGGTGGCTTGCCAGGACCACAGAAAGGACATCTAGCGTTGGTGGCTTTGGTGGCTTTTTTTTTTTTTTCCATGTAATGATTAATGTTTCCTATGTGGAGATTTTGACTGATAAGTTACCATAAAAGAGGGAAAACATTCTATTTATAACACATCTAACCAACCAGCTAACCAACCGACCATCCAAATAACCAGCCAACCAGTCTGCCAACCTGCTTGAAGCTCCTTGTTTATGGCCATGGTCTCTTCTGTGCTTAGAGAGTTGGGGTGGGTGTGTAGAGTGGGAGTGGGCCATCCCTAACAATTTGTGTGTGTATCATCAGCATTATATAGGGTATTGAATTTCCTGTCAAGAGCATTTATTATTCTTTGAGGATAAATGAAATATATATATATATATATCTCCAGCAGAGAGATATATATCTCCAACTTTTCAAATGATTCTGAGATCCAGTTTTGCAGCTTCTATTCATAGCTTTCATTTCTGGATACATATCATCATTCCCAACAATGTTACAAAATTTTGCATTTCTACATTTCAACTGGGTCTCACGATATAACTTATTCATTATAAACAGGAACATATAACTGGTAACAGACTAGCACTTATATTAACTATAATAATAATTGAATAAAATCTATAAAAACCATGCATCTACATATTTTGAATGGTCAAAGAGTTGGTGTTCAAGTTACCCATGATGCCATTATTGCACGGTCACTATTTTTCAGTTTTGCTTCATTTTTGCACATATTGGATTGTACCCTGACACAGAAACAAATGAAAATTTGTTTCTTCTAGATGTATTCCTTTTCCCCATTCCTTGAACCTCAAAAAATCACAAAATAACTTCTCTTAGGGAGTAACTCTTTCAATGTGTATTAGCATCCCATAGGAGTGCCACAGAGATAACAACTTACTGCTTTATTCAACTGTCTTTCTCCCACAGATTGTGTAACATTCTGTAAAATGGTTTAAGAACTGGTGCTTCTCAAGTGCACCTGGCTCCTCTTAGCTGCCATCAGCTTATTTGTTTTGTAGCCTTTATTTTCCTATCTCTAACGAGAAGACTAATAGTACATTTGAATAATAATATATTGTTGTGGATCCCAGACTGCAACTGCTTAATTACTACCCTCAAAATAACATCTTTACTGTGAATAAATTATGAATAAACAAAGTGCATATATACGGCGTCTTGGCTTTCAAAAATAAGACTTAATAAGAGTTTTCTTTTTTGAAAAGCTATAATACTTTGACCACCTCCCAAAGATATTGTCTTGTTGAGTAAAGCTACATGCATATTTAGTGTCTGAAATTAGAAAGTCTTGAAATAGAGATTTTTATTAATGCACTACATATACAAGGGCCAAAAACCACCTTAGCGAAACCATTCTGTAAAAACAAGTACCATAAACATATTTGTCAATACTATTGTTTAGGAGCTTTCATTAATAATGTGTTTTCACTACTACATAATCATAAATAATTTATATGCTATGGGAAGAAAACCCTAGGGAGAGAGGGAGCATTCTTCTCTCTATTTCTGTATGTGTAATTTTTTTTTTAAATCACAGCAGCCTATATGGACAGGGTAATTTAATCTGATATATTCTTGTTGCAGAGTGATTAATTTATGAAGAAATAAGTAAATCCAAAATAGTCTGTCTTGAACAGCTGTTTGAACAGATGGAAGAATATGAGAGAACACTCTACTCTGTTAGTGGTTGAGGGGCTGAAGGGAAGAGATAAAGTCACACCCTGGAAGAAATTTATATCTGGTTAATTCCACCGGGAATTCTGGATTCTTTTATCACTGTCCTCTGTTTTGCCCAAACAAACAACATTTTAACCTTTCTTTCCACTCCTTTTGAATTGGTATATTTACTATGATAAAACTATCTTTTTTTTATACTGTAGGTATAAAAGTACATCACAATATAAAGCTCTGTAAAACATAGTTATTTAAGACTCAGGAAGTCAGTTTTGAATGCTGATTGCTTCATTATCTTCACAGTTTCTTTGTCTTAAAGAGGAAATGTCGTTTCATGCTGTACAGATGTCAATGAAGGGGGTGAGGCGATGACAATGTGCATGATGTGTGTGCATTTCCAGCTTCCTACTGAAATTGACTATGATATGGCTGAGAGTCTCAGGGCTTAGAATCATCTGACTCAGACTAGTCCGCAAGATGGAAACAAAAGTGACTGCTGGGCGGAAAGCAAGTGAAGGTGAACAATAAACCACACTGAGGTTCAAGCATGATGATGGAAGATAAATTCACTTGTGAGGTTGAAAATATTGACCATTACCTATTAGAAAGTATAATAGTGAGTCAATTTTCCCTTACTTTACAGCTTAATCTTTCATATAACCCTGTATTGTGATAAATGGGACTTCACAGGACTGGGCTTCTATGCCTGGCTTATTGTATATTTATTACACTTAAATAATTGGTGAAGTGCATTTCTACTACTTAACTGAAACACACTAAATGTTTTATATATTCTAGTTTGAAATGGGATGGCTCACAGGAGTTCTAAGGAAACAAATCCTGGATCATTTCCAAAAAGTGATAATAACAACATTATGTAATCACTACAGTCATTTGTAAATATAAGTATGATGAATGAAACATCTGCTTGAATGAACTTAGGACTGTTGCATTTTATTAATGAAGGAAATGGTTCATTGAAGCACTTGGAATAATGTAAGCTCTGCTTGGTTGTGACCGGTTAATTGATCAGAAAATCTAAGCAGAATAAATCTAAATAATATCTTCCTACACAGTAATTTAAAAACCACTTATTCGTTACCCTTACTAAGTCCCTTATTATTGACTTCAATATATAACAGGATGTGGAATCATTTAAATGACTTTCCATTAGGTATCACTAGCATCATATAAGGTTCCAGGGTTCATCCAGAGACGTTATTCTCTGAAGAGTATCTAGATGCCAAAGCTGCGAGAGGGCACTTCCAAGTGATATTCAGACTTTTTTTCAACTTTGTAACTTTATTCATAGAAATGCTTTGTTATTCATTGCATTACTATAGCGATTTTAATATGATAGTTTGGCCTGACCTTTATTATAACTTGCATGTAATAATATAACTTATAGATCATTATAACAGTAAAAATTGTAGACATTGTATTTAAGAATAATTTAAATTAGTGAAAACTATGAGTCAGGATTTTATGTATTTTGGAAGGCCTAAGAAAAAATGGCTCTCCCCCATTTTTTTTTTCAGCGTCAATCAGAAAGCCACATGAACTCCCAACCTGAATGCTAGAATCTGCAGTGCTAATGGGCCCGTACACTGAAGCACTGGCAACAGAGACCACAGAGCACAGTGCTCACCGATGAGAATGGGTGGGCCAAGTATCTCTGACTTGAACAACTAGATCTTTTCAGTTCCTCTGGGTCCAAAATATGAAGTTGTCCTCTGTCTTGTTTCAGGTTCCCCATTAGTCTGTGCACTGAGACCAGTAGATGAAAAGATGATGGATTAGTCATTGTCTTAAGTGATCTCTCTTCTTGTACTTAGATACCCTCTTCCAAACATGAGCGGTGGCTCCAATCCCAGCTCTGTCACTCACTTGCTGATTGACTTTGCAGAAGATGTTTAACCTCACAGGATCTCACTGTCTTCTTCTGAAAAGGAGAAATAAGCTGGGGGAGGGGCAGTGGGTCCAGAAATCTTAAAGTCTCACATGGTCCCAACATTTTTGACTTTATAAATTTACAATTTATGGGTTTTCACAATTACAAAATATGGAAAACTCCTTGATAGAAAGAAACTGACTCCACTGTGGTTATCCTTCAATCTCATATTTTAAGGAGCTGCATTTGGGAAGACGAAATCTACTGACACACCATCTCAATCCATTTGTTACTGGACTCCTCATCAGAGTCTCCTTGAATTTTCTATTCCCACGGGAAGCCTCGCCTGGAAGCCAAGGCAATTGAGGAATACGGACCTGCTGCGTGAGTACAACCATAAAGTACTCAGCAGCTAAACATATGTTAGTTTCTCAAGTGTTTATCATTGCGTGTAATTCCCAGTACAACTGTGAGGGCTGCCTGTCACTATCTCCATGTTATAGATAATGAACTGAGGCTCAGAAACGCCAAGTGACTGAACTAATGTGGTCGTTAGACTACTCAAGCAATGTTGCTTCTGTTTCACCAAAGCTGATGTTTTTTTAAAAATGAGGGACAGAAACTATTCTCCCACCTCACCAGTTTCTAGCAATTGTGAATAAAATATAATTTTAAGACAGCAGAAAGAAATTAATAATGAACTAACAATGAGATTTTGATCTGTATTGTCCTAATTACATATTTTAAAGTTTTATTTATTTATTTATTTATTTACGAGGGGAAAGGAGGGAGAGAGGGAGAGAAACATGGACGTGAGAGACAAACACTGATAGATTGCCTCTCATACACACCACAACTGGGGACTAAACCTACAACCTAGGCATATGCCCTGACCGGGAACCAGTGACTTCTTGCTTTGCAGGATGATGCCCAACCAACTGAGCCTCACTGGTCAGAGCATCCTAATTACTTTTCAAAACATTAAAAAAAGTGAGCAGTGATAACTTCTCTGGAATGGATAAAGCAATAGTGTTTTTAGGAAAATTAAGTGGTTTTACTTTAAATAGGGTGTTACGACCACATGTGGCATCTTTATGTTAAGCGTTACGTGAAAAAATGCTTTCATAGCTGTGAAAACAAAGAGGGTATACAGACACTGTGACTAGAAGCGTGTATCTCTTCAGTATTGAGTTCCTTTTGTTCTGGTCATGCCAGCTGCCAGTTCTGGGCTGGCCTAAACTTGATGTGCCAGCAAGAGCTTCCTGCAGATTCTGATGCTCAGGCTCTCCGCTCAGTGCTCTAGGTGTACCACCCAGCTTATGATGTACAGGCATTGTGGTCCCTGTTATACACATGGTGAAACTGAGGCATGGAGGAACAATGTAACTTGTCCAAAGTCACATAGGCAGTGAGGCCGCAAGGCAAGTTCTGACCCAGGCAGTCTGGCTTCGGAGTTCAGATTCTTAATTCTTCACCGTGCTGTGCAGTCACTCATGTACCTCTGATAGTCCCATAAAATGTTTTTTTAAAAAGGCTTTAAACATGAGAGAGAATTGATATCAAATCCACTCTGACACTGAAATTGTAGGGTTATTAAAAAATGTTCAGAATGTTACAGAATCTTCTAAGGAATGCCATACTCCTTGTTTCCAGCCACATTATTTATAAATGACACTCTTGTGGTCATGTGATACCTCTCAGAAACTGACCCAAGGAGTGGGACTTCCATGGTCATCTATCTGGCAGACACAGTGGGTATGAATACAATTTGAATATAATTTGCAAAATACAGTGAAAGAATATTCCCATGGAAAAGACTACTGCATTTAAATTTTTTATTTTAATTTTTAAAATTCAAGTTAACTCATGAGGGTTAAAAAACAAGTATGAAAAAAACATGCATTTTTCTCTCCTCACATCCTTGCTCCCACTTGCTCAGTTCAACCCTCTCCTGCACTAATCACTGCTCTTAGTTGCAAAATATAGTCTTTTGTTTTTAAATCCTCACACAAGGACATGCTTATTGATTTTAGAGAGAGGGGAAGGGAGGGAGAGAGGGGGAGAAACATCAATGTGAGAGAAAAATCAATTGGTTGCCTTTTGTATGCACCCTGACCAGAGACTGAACCCACAACCTAGGCTCGTCTCCTTCATGGGAATGGAACCCACAACCCTTCGGTTTGTGGGATGACGTTCAACTGAGTCACACCGGCCAGGGCACAATATATAGTCTTTCAGAGCTTTTATATGAACATCCAGATAATATTATATTACTTCTTATCGTATGTCCATTTTTTACATGAATGGTAGCAGAAAAGACAGACTACTAAATTTTGCCCTTTTCACTCAACAATAAATCTACAGTAGTTCTTTCTATATTAGTACATAGAGAATTTTCTTTCTTAAGATTATAATATCTGTCTATTTATACAGCTTCCCAGTATTCCATTGTGTGGGTATACCATAATTTCTTTATTTAACTACCACTACAGATGGGCATCTGGGTTTTTCTAATCTTTTGTATTATAAACAAAAATAAATAACCTTGTACATGGATGATTTAAATTATATTTAAATACACCTGTAGGGCAAGTTCCCAAAAGTGGAGTTGCTGCCCAACTCCACTCAAAAGATATATGTATTTTTAATTTCGATAGATTTTGCCAAACTGTTCTCTGTAGGGATTTCGCCAATTCACGCATCTGCTTGTGGTGGGTGAGGGTGACTGTTTCTCTGTAGCCTCATCAAATAGCATCTATTATGAACTTTTATCTTTTTGCCAGAATCTTAAAATTGATATGTCAATTTAGGTTTTCATCTTTCTATGTCAAGAGCTATTTGCATTTCCTTTTTTGTGAACGAACTGTTCAGATTCCTTGCTTTTTTTTTTTTTCCTACTGAGTTGATTTTTTTCTTCTCAATTTGTGGGAAGAACCTTGCTCTTCATATTAGCCAGTTTAGCTTTGCATGTTTTATTCGTAGCAAATATTTTTCTCTATTTGCCTTGACTTTGCTTATTAATTTTCTTTTGCTATGCAGATGTGCTTTTTTTTGCTATGTAATAAAATATATCACCATGGACTTCTTTTAATGTAAAGTTAAAAAATATGAAAAAACACCTCTGCGGAAGATGGATACAAAATCATGAATTTTAACCTGCTCCAATATGTATTATATTTTCCCCAAAGAAATTGATTTCTGCACAGTGTGTGACTGGAAACTGCCAAGAAGGTTAATGCCCGAGGCCCTGGCTACCAAGCAGGATTTAAACCTGTGGAGTTAGAAAGCCAAGGGATATTTATCATGGATTTTGGAAGGTGCTGCCCTCTCCCTGGAAGCCCTTCTACAATCTGGCTAAGCTTTCAGCCAAATGTTCATTTTGGGGAACAAAAGACGTAGGAGGAGAAGAAAAAGGCAGTTTACAGAGGAATTTGCCAGCAGAAATTGAATCCTATCTTCTTTAAAGAAAAAAAAATCTTTATTGTATTTTTTTTCCATTACCATTTAGTCCCTTTATACCCCTCTCCCCACAGCAATCACCACACTGTTGTCCATGTCTATGAGTCCTTTTTCTTTTTGGCTCAGTCAGAAACCTTTGTGAGAGATTTCAAGTAGGCTAGTTTTATTGTTGAAAAACCGAGATTCCTCTCCAGATAATAATCATGATAACTGTAAAAAGTGCTTTGCATACGTTTAAAATTTAATCCTCACAACAACTTTAAGAGATAGGTACCATTAGAATCTGCATTCTGCAGACAATATGAGGCTTAGAAATGTTAAGTACTTGCCTGAGGCTACACAGCTAGTAGGGAGGGGCAAAACTGAGAGACAAACTCAAATCTCATCAGATTCCAAGACCAGGATCTTAAGTACAATCCCAGCTGCCTCTTCAGCCGAGAAGAGGCTAGCCTAATTTAGCAAGGTCAAGTTGCGTTTAAGCAGGTAATTTAGCTTTGGTGGGAAAGCATGAATATTTCTGTATCTACCAATGGTATGAAAAATCCCTGAGGTGATTTTCTTCACTGGTTTTCAAGCAGTAATTAAAAAAGATGCTATGGAAATATCATGTCTAAGTCTGAGTTACCTAGAGCAGTGTAGACTGTGGCCGGCAACTAGACAGACATGAGCAGAGCAAGGACGATGGGCCAGGTACAGAAGGTCACCAGGGTGGAAAGACCTGACTTCCTAGCAATGGGAAAACAAGGACCTCGTCCCTAGCATATCACTGGTCATGCAGTTTATACCCTCTGATTTTTTGTATCGTTGGTCATGCAGTTTAGACCCCCTGACCTTTCATATTGTTGATCATGCAGTTAGGACCCTTCCCTGACCTTTCCTCCCCTGTCATTTGGTTAGTCACGTGATAGACTCCCTTGGAGGAGGAACAAGGGGCCAAAGAGTGGCCTCATGTGACACTCATACAGGCCCTTGCATGATCACTCCCTTAAGCATTAACCCTAGGGATAACGTTGAGGGCTCAGTGTTGTTTTAATTCTAGGCCCAGAAAAGCAGCAAAACCAGACAAAGCCATGCTATGGCTGACATCAGGACCAGCTGCATTGACCAATGACCTCCTGTCCTAGTGCTGACCAATCAGTGGAGGCCATGACCCTGAAAGGACACACCTGGAGGACTGATGAATATTCTATTGAGATCCTACCCTCGGACCTCCCCCAAAATCCCCACCTTAAAAGCCCTTAAGACAGAGGTTCCAGGGTGCTCTCCCTCCCAGGAGCATGGTTGTACCTTTTCCCTCCCCCACCTCTTCCACCAGGTGGGTTACCATTACCTTCCTCTTTCCTAAGCTCCAAGGACCCTTCTTTTGCTCCTGTAACTTGTTTCCTGAACCCATTTCTTCTACCTCTCTGACTTTCTAAATAAACTTGCTGTTATAGTTTGAGTCTTGATTACGAATTCTTTCTTAGCCAGAACTCAAGTACCAAGGTTGCTGAACCAAGGTTCAGCCTGACCCCACCCGTCTAACCCCTGCTCCATTCTTACGGCAACAGGGACAGCCACTGTTTCATTCATCTTTATGTCCCTAGCATCTAGTGCAATGCCTGGTATATACAGTCAACGATGTCTGCTGAATGAATACATGAATAAATTCTCTCCTTATTATCCTCTTATTTATCTGATTGATTTTTAGTTTATTTTTTGACTAGTTAATACATTTACATGGTTGAAAACCCAAAAGACACAAGAGAGTATATACTAAACTACCCACTCCTCTTACTGTGTTCTAGCTACCCAGCTCCCTCTCCACAGGCAACCATATTACTGGTTTCTGGTGTATTCGTCCATAAGTTTCAAGCATACGTAAGGAAAATTTAATATATCCCTTAACAATCTGATTCTTATAAACACACATATGCATTATAAAGGTGTAAAGGTTTATTGAAAATTTTAATCGTGCAGAAAAATAGAAAGGAAAAAAGTTCTAATATCTAAATAATCCATTAGAAATATTTTGGGGGTATTTTCTTCCATCTGATGGAATTATCAGGTATAGCTCAATTACTCTGTTCCCCCTGCTTTCCCTTAACTTTCAGTCCAATCCAGATGTTAGCAAGGAATGGCTAAAAAGCACACTCTGCTAAGGTTTCTTATTGAATTGCGTTTAACTTTGGCCTCTGTAATAGAGGGGCTTCTTCTGGTGAGACACAGGAGGCACCTATTTAATGGTGACTTACGGGGCCCGAAGTTTCTTGCTTTTTGACACAAACCATGGCAGGGTATGGATTCAGAAGAGTGTTAAGTATTTTGCAGCAGATGTCTTGAGGGGGCCTTTCTGAAGAATCTATTCACCTTTGCAGAGGTTAAGTCTGGAAGGGTGAAGATTTGAACAGTTGTATGTTGAGAGTGAGAACACTGTACAGTTAGCCTGTCAGCTCTAATAAAAGACCATGTGAGTCTATGTGGAATGGCCCAGGCTAACAGGGGTATGTGCTGGTGTGGAATGGAGAGATGGATCAGTGGTGATCTTTGCATAATGACAGAAGAGAGAATACTGACCATTTTTAGCTTGTTTTTTGAGCTAAGGGTTAGCTCAAGCTCCAGGCTCTGCTAGTGTTCTAATTGGAGGAACTAGAAATTTACATCCTAGGCCCTGTGTGAATGGGGGATGCAGTTACTCTATATGTGAGTGTGGTATTTACACCACACATAAAGACTTTTAATGCATTTGACGTTTTCCATGACAACTAGGGTTCAGCAATTACTCAACCCATCATTTTTTGTTTGATTGTTAAAGTTGGAATTAAAAACCCATTCATGTGTGGTTCACAAAGGTGCCTGAATCATGGAAATTTAAACACAATTGTGGTTAATGTGAGTGGACAGACCAGGTAAGCAGAAGCCATTATATACTATATTGGTATTTTAAGCTCGCACAGTGCTGCCTGGGAATGCCACAGGCCACACAGTCTTCGCCAAGGTTCTGTGTGGTGGAGTCTTCTCTCTGAACTTTCAGCTTCAATGAACTAATATGTTCGGTGAAAAGAGTTAAGACATTCTTCTTACTGTATGCTAGAATGTAGGAAATACCCTTGCAGTAAATTCTCTACAGGAATGCTACAAAGAAATTGCTTTCAATCGTCTCCCCACTGCCCCAGCTCCCCTCAGTGCACTGTGACGCTTGATTTATTCCTCCATCTGCTGCAGTATCCTGTTAGCAATGTGGTGGAGGCTGGAGTGCCGGGGACATATAAAGTGGCTGGCACATAGTAAGTGCTCACTAAATAATTGTTGAGTGAATACTGAATACATTTGCATTAAAAAAGAAATAGGCCAGCGAAGACGACGTATAAACATCGCTCCGGTGATCGCATATAAATGATGGTTTTTCTAGTCTCTCCTTACCACCCTTCATTACTTGTCTGTCCTCTGGTCCTTTAAAATGAGATCCTTCTGGACCTTCTGGTTTACTGTCTTGAATTATTTCAAACTGTACTAATTACCTCTGGAAAGTTAATATTTCTAATATTGACAAGTTTAGTCACACTACTCTGCCTAAAAAGATATTCTTTACCTTGGCACTCAAGACCCTCAGCAATGTACCCCATACTGTTTTTCTACTCTATGCTAAACTCATATACTATAGTCCAATTAGACTGGAATACTACCGCTCCCTACATGCATCTATCTGCTATAACATCTATTTTATTTTCAAATTCCCTGGAGATAAGAATATTACCTAGGAATTCTGATTAAGTTTGGATTGGGCCTCAAGAATGTTAAAGAAATAAGTGGCATGGATGATTTTTAACATCAGATAAGTCTGAGAAACTGCCCTGGGCTGAGCATCTTACACGAGTGCTCAACAAACATCTGTTGAGTAAATTCATTTCCCTGTGTAAGAACCAGCAGTTGGACAGAGGAGCAGGCAGCCCTGTATGTACAAGAAATACATTGTCATGCTTATAGATGACTTTGAACAACCAACAGTATTGTTGGAATAGTTTAATGAGACCCTCAAGGAAGACGATTATTTGAATGTCTGAATAATACTTAAACTTGGACAAACGTATCCTTTTTATTGTGTAGCTCAGAGGCAATGTCATAGAAGACTGAGAAGATACAAAGGTTCTTTATTCAAATAAAGTTGTTTATTTTCCTGTAAGATTAACAATAGCAATAACAATAATTAAACTAACTGTTCATTTTCTAAAGGAAATTTTTGAGCTTTCGTGCATTAGTTCATGGTTTTTCTAACCACTCCAATTCCTTGAAATATATAGCTTAAAAAGCAGAAGCAATGTTACCTCATGATATGTGGGGAAGAACTGAAGACAAGTTTAGAAAAAGACCCATTGAACACACTGCTATTTAGTTTTGAGCTATTGGATTTTATTCATCCTTCTTAGGTGCATCCACTTGACCTTTTCTTCACCTTTAGGTATCTTTTCTTTACAGCAGGAGTCTGCACATTACCTTCTGTTCTTCTGTGCTCTGACTTCCGCTTGCACCTACCAACTGCCAACGTTTTGCTTGTTATTGAATTCAAATTATTGTAAGGGGAACTCTAATAGGTCCATTTCATTCCCTTTTCTTTTCTTTTTGTTATTTAGGAAGAACTTTTATACCGATCTCCTTCCTAGGTGGCTGGAAGACACAGACTAATTATCCTTCACCTACAGTCTTTGTGATCCAAACATCTTGGCCAAGGCGCCAAGGCTATGTTTCAGAACATAGCTCTGTCTCAGTTCAAAGAGACCAAGCTAGGTCACTCATCAAGGGCCAGTGGGTGAGAACAATTAGAAGGACATGGAAATGGGGGAGCAGGCCTGGCTACTGTGGGGTGTTTCTCTATATTTCATTTCTCCTTTACTTATCAGTGATAATTCAAAGGGTATTTTCTTGGCAAATATATTTCTCTATTATGTGTGTGTGTGTGTGTGTGTGTGTGTTTTCCTGACGACACATGCAAGTCCTTAAAGCAGTTAAAATTACTAACTAAAAATAATGTTAAATAAATACTATTACCAGGCCCACATGTACATAGAGACAAGTAGGGCAGACAGCCATGAAGTATTCTGGATTATACTGTTGTCTTTTTTTTCCTTATTCCTTCCTGACCTTTTCCCATGACTGGTAGGACCCTCTTACACTGTTGTTTGCAAGTCCAAGGTAGACAACTTGTAGAACATCAGTAAGTACATTTGAACTAAGAGCTTCAAAGACAGAGAAGATAGAGACAGTTGTGAGACAAGGAGGGAAAAGGCAGGGGGCTTAAGTTAGTTGACAATGGCCACTGCGCCATGTTGGGGATGAGACAATAGCGTTGGCCGCCAGCTTCCATCTCCTGAAAAGCTAGTTGCATCTAGTTCAAACCCAATTTTGCCAACTTTGTGAGGCTCTCCCAGAGCCTCCCCAGGGCCTTGGCTTCATTCTTTGTCATTCTCTCTATGCCTCCTCACTCCTGCGGGGTCTGCCGGTGCTGCTTCAGTCGTGGCCACACTAGTTTAAGTGCAAAGGACTGATCCTTTCATAAGTTTTTTTTTTTAAAGTCCTTAGATTTCAAGCATTGCATAAATTTTAGTAGCCTTTCTGAGAATTTAGTGGTTGCAAGAAGGGGTTTGAATCAGGGGGTGCTCAGCCTTCCATCACCTCCTTGGCTGTCCCTTCCCCACCCCTCTTTGGTACAACTAGAAAGAAATTTTCTCCCCTAGTCTCACTTGCTTTTTCCATACTCAGGCCCCCTCAAGGGGTGTACAAATATGTCTCCTTGGGAGCTAGGGCTAGTTTCACGTTAGAGGTGGGATTTGAGATCGGCTTCAACCTTGAGTGATTAGTCAAAGCATTCTCTTTCTACTAAATCATCTTTAATTGCTATTAAATGATGGCATGGGCAAATGTTTAATAGAGATGAGAAAGTAACACAGGGATGAAACAATGTAAAAGGACATTGAAGTTAGAGTCAAATGAGCCAATGGAAAAGGTAAGCATGAATGACTCAAAATATTAAATAAAATACAGAGTTATAAAAAGAGATTGATATTAAGGGTATCAGGAGGGAGGGGTAGGACTTAATTTTATCATTCCCTCAGTTAATGCTACTAACTAACTTTGCTCCTTTCTCAGCTTTTCAATCTCTTCCAAACATCTACCCTCATTTCTTTTTAAAAACTCGGAGTCTTTTTTCCCTAGATAATGATCTAAATTTAATAGATCAAATAATTTCCTACATTGTAAGCTCTCTATATATTTAAAAAGATAGTGAATGAATATGAACTTTGAAATAGTACACAATTCAGGTATTAAAAAAATTTGTTCTAGAATATAAGTTGAATAGAACTGGAAACAGATGGCCCGGCATCAGTGAAAGGTATTAAATGCATCTTTAATTGGTATTAAATACCTCCTTTTTCTACAGGGGGCAGAGGAAAAGGAAGGTTCACAAACACTGAAATGACTTGATTGTCTGAGCACTGCCATGGTGCCTTTCTGCTTATCAAGATCGCATATGTTTTTCTCATCATTAAACGTCCACTAAATTGTGTTGAAACCTGAAAGGAGATTGTAAGCCAAAACCTGGAAGTGTGAAGAAAATAGAAAACATACGTGAGTGGGGAAGCCAGCTTGGTCTCCCGGCCCTGGCGTCGTTGCAGGTGGTGTGACCCTCGGTGAAGCAGCGGACTGGTCTCTGGCGCTTGAGGTTTTCATCTCTAATTGCTAAAATCCCTGCCTCCTCATCTCAGACTGCAAATGAGAACTGGGAATGGTCAGATACTAGGAGTTCTGTAGTTTACAAAATTTTCCCTTAAAATTTGGCCATCATGGATAATCAAAATGCTGAAAAGCTGTGTTATGAAAGGCAAATTCGGTAGCCCAAACAGTTCAACTTTGTGCTGCTCCAAGTTAATATAAAAGGATGCAGGTCTTGAATTTTAGTTATAAAATGTTCAAAATGACTTTACGACCATAAATTTGAGATCAAACAGGTTTTAGAAATAAAATGAACTAGATTTTCACACTCTTGGCGAATGTCACAGTTTTTCTCTTTATTTTTAAATTATCTCTGTGCTCAACTTTTCCTTTTCAGCAGTTTCCCTAGGCTGCCAAGCCTCAAGGTCTCCTTTTTACCTTTTTAAAAGGAAAAAAAGGCAACTGAAAATGGGGGCTATAGATTTAATTGTTTGGAAGGAACTTGGATTTGTTTCCTCCTGCCTTGGTAAAACAAAATCTCAAATGAAATATACTGAGTCATTGTTATTATTATACTAAAAGGTCTAGTAGTTTCTTTTAAATCTTTTAATTATCCAAATAAAACCAGAAATTAAAAAAAAATCTCAGAGCCATTTTTAGGAAAGAAATTCTTAGCTGAGACATTTCAATTTAGTTAATTAACATTAATCTGTAGAAAAGTAAATGACAAAAACGATTAGTTTGTATCCATTGACTATATTTCAGCTCTTCTAAGATGATTACTGAGCAAAAACTGTGGAATTTGCTTTTATTTTTAAAAAGGATATAATCTACCTTTATTGTTTAAAACTGTGCCTGACTGCATATCTCCAAATAAATAGTGTGTCATTGTCCAGATGCTGCAACAAAATGGCATTTCTACAAGTCTGCAAATACTAAACCACAGATTAGAAAATGATCTTGAAAATTCTAGGGTTATTTTTCTCTCACAAAATTATGCAAAGAAGCTAAATTAGCATCTAATTTAAATGCAAATCAAAGAGTTTTAGTAACACCTGCCAAGACATAGGATTACAAAGGGAAGCATTTTCACTTAAGGGCTTATTATTTTCTATAGAAACCAATGTTGGGTTGCCATTCATCATAATTTAGTTAGAGACATTCTTTCAACTAACTCAAGTAAAATAGGAGGTATACAAGATAATATGTGAGAACCACTCAGAAGTATTTAAACAGACTTCCGGTCAAGGTGGAGGCATAGGTAGACCTGCTTCGCCTCCTCTGACAACCACAAGAAGAATCACCACTAAAAAGAAAAACACCCAGAAGTGCCAGATATTGGACTGTAGGGAAGTCCGACTACCAAGGATTTAAAGAAGCCACATTCATCCAGATGGGTAGGAGGGGCGGAGACAGGGAGCTGGGGTGGAGAGGATTCCATGTGGCATGGAGAGGTGGAACCTGCAGTGGAATGGGCGGTCCCTCATTCATATGTAGTGGATAAAAGTTGGGAGGGATACATTAAGAGTGAGCAATCCCAGCCCCAGGACAGACCTAGCAGCCCAGGGTTCCAGTGCCATGAAGGTAAAGCCTCACAACTTCTGGCTATGAAAACCAGTGGGGGTTGGGGTGGTGGAAGAAACTTCCAGTTTCTCAGGAGAGTCCATTTAAAGGGCCTGCATGGTCCTAGAGCTTTGCAAACCCACCCACTCTGGGAATTATCATCAGGGCAGCAGCTAGAAGGGTGCCAGTTGCATTCAGGAAGTGGGTGAAGTGACTAAAAACAAGGAGAGTGCCAGGCAAGCCTCCAGAGGCCAGGCAGCACCATGGTCCCCTCTCTGACCCCTCCTCCCCACAGCGCACAAAGTAGCGGGACCCTGGTGAATACCTAAGGCTCCACCCCTTACAACTTAACAGGTACTCTAACACAGGGAGTCAAAGCAGCTGTACCTAATACACAGAAACAAACACAGGGAGGCTGCCAAGTTGAGGAATCAAAGAAATATGGCCCAAATGAAGAAACAGAACAAAATCCCAGAACAAGAACTAAGTGAAACAAAGATAGCCAGCTTATCAGATGCAGAGTTCAAAACACTGATGATAAGGATGCTCAGAGAAATCATTAACTACAGCAAAAACATAAGAGAAGGAACGAAGGCTACACTAATTGAAATAAAGAACAATTTACAGGGAAACAACAGTAGAGTGGATGAAGCTGAGAACCAAATCAACAATTTGGAACATAAGGAAGAAATAAACACTCAACCAGAACACAATGAAAAAACAAGAATTAAAAAAAAAAAGAGGGGAGTATAAAAAGACTCTGGGACATCCTCAAATGTGCCAACATCCAAATCATAGGGATGCCGGAAGCAGAAGAGGAAGAGTAAGAAATTGAAAACTTATTTGAAGAAATAATGAACGAAAACTTCCCTAATATGGTGAAGGAAATAGATATACAAGTCCAGGAAACACCGAGTTCCAACAAGTTGGACCCAAAGAGGAAACACCAAGACACATCATAATTAAAATGCCAAAGTTTAAAGATAAAGAGAGAATCTTAAAAGCTGCAAGAGAAAAGCAGAGAGTTATCTACAAACGAGTTTCCGTAAGACTATCAGCTGATTTCTCAAAAGAAATTTTGCAGGCTTGAAGGGGCTGGCAAAAAGTATTCAAAGCGATGAAAAGCAAGGACCTATAACCAAGATTACTGTACCCGGCAAAGCTATCATTTAGAATGGAAGGGCAAACAAAGTGCTTCCCAGACAAGGTAAAGCTAAAGGAATTCATCATCACCAAGCCAATATTCCATGAAATGTTAAAGGGACTTATTTGAGGAAAAGAAAATCAAAACTGTGAACATTAAAATGACAACAAACTCACAACTATCAATAACTGAATCTAAAAAAACAAAAACAAAGCAACTAAGCAAACAAGCAGAACAGGAACAGAATCTTAGACATGGAGATCATTCAGAGGGTTATCAGCAGATCAGGGAGGGGAAACAGGGAGAATTGGGGAAAAGGTACAGGGATTAAGAAGCATAATTGGTAGATACAAAATAGACAGGCAGATGTTAAGAAAAGTATAGGAAATGGTGAAGCCAAAGAACTTATATGGATGACCCATGGACATGAACTAAGGGTGGGGATTACTAGAGTGAAGAGGGGCACTGGGCAGAGGAGGGCAAAGGGGGAAAAAATTGGGACAGCTATTAAAAAATTAATAGCATAATCAATAAAATATACTTTAAAAAAAGAAGCACTTAAACAGTAACACTTCATTACATTCTACCAGAAGATAATAAAATGTTCTCACCAAAATAGAAACGTTTGTGTTTGGACCTAAGTTTTGTCCTTCATTATCTACTCTTTATAATGGGGGTAGAATCTCTTCAATTCCCATAAAGTACACACAAAGAATTAACTGTCAAATCACAGAGCAGCAAATGAAGTTGGTGTAGAAAGAAATGAACACCATCTTTAAGCCAAGATACTATATATTTAAATGACTATACCATGTATTTATTAAGTGAATATTATGTTTAACTTCTAGTTTTTAGCGAGCTGAGGAAAGTAGGGCTTAATATAGCAATAGTGAAACATGGAATTTAGGATATTTAGGCATAATTATTTTTTTCTAATGCTGATTTTCATTGAAGTTTAAAAATATATACTTAAATATAAGCAAGACTCTTTATGAGCAAAATACATCAGAAGCACACTACCTCCTATGGAAAATAAAACAAATGTGCATGCTGTACTCTATATTCTGAATTCAAGAAATATTAGGAAAATTCTTTGCTATTTCCTCATTTGTAAGAAACATATGTACTGTGGCTAAGTGCGATCCCACCTAATATAATAGTTATTTATAATTTGTGTTTCTGTGATAGTTGCTTGAGAAGCTGCAGGTTAAATGTGTATTAGCATTTGTAGGTAGAATTTCTCAGAATCATTGGGTGGATAGTAATATTGGTAGAAATGAAAGATTGAGGAAGGTTGAGGGAATATCTAGAGCAACACCCTTCTCCCATCTTCCTCCTCCTCACACACACTTTTGTTGTTGTTGTTGTTGTTGTTGTTGTTGTTCTGAGAGCACACTGAGGCTCACAGGGATTAAAGGAATTAGTGATTTTCTCAAGATTACAGACGTTGTCAGAAGCAGAGCTGAAACTAGAACCAAGGTTTTCTCATTCTGAGGCCAGACACTTTTCTTTACAACTCTCCGCTTCAGCGATGCAGCTCGCAGAGTGCACAGCAGCGGGCCTCGGAGGGATTTCTGCGTGAATCACACGTATGCATTTATACCATTCCCCAAAGCACACAAAGCCATTTCCAGAGAAGTTGCATTTTCTTGTTTCATGGAATGTACTTCAGTTCTTAGGAGTCATGGGAATCTATCAGCTGTGTAGTTCTCCAGAGCTTTACTCCTTTCTTCTCTCCTTAACTAGTGCCTCCCAAATGACCTGGTTATTACCTGGTTGCTATTATTGTTCTTCTTTTTTAAATGGCCAATGTTCTTGCCGTATTTCTACAACATTTGAACTCACCCATATCCGTTTAAGGAGACAAGGCCACTGATCATGAATTTGCCTATGCAGCTATGTCAACTTGCTATAAAAGTCTCTAAGAGTGTGCCTTTAACTTCTGTATTTAACAAGTATGGGAAAGGTGACAAATAGTTTGCAAACCAGCCCTGTCTGTGGGCCATACTTTAGTACCACGAGTCTAAGAGATGGACCTGTACACAAGGTGTGTCCAAATGACACCGCATGGGGTCAAGGATTCTTTACTCCCCTGGATTCCTCCCCACCCCCACCCCACCCTAAGCTCATTAGATGACACTTCCTCCCTGAAAGAGCAGGAGTTACCTGACACCTACTCTCTTCACACCTGCTAACCCTGTATTATCTAGATAAACTAGATAAACTTCTAGATAAATACTCTCCTTCAGCTTTAAAGAGAGAAACATCTTTCCTTAAATCCAGTTTGGTAGGATGGTTAAGAACATTTTCTCTGCCTAGATTTAGGTCCCCAATTTTTACTTACAAGCTGTGACTTACTTTTCAGGTGTGTAATCTTGTATCTTTGTTTCTTCATCTATGAAGGACTTAAAATAGCATCCAGTATGTGGTAAGTACTCAATAAATGTCAACTATTTTAATTATCCAAGACTAACCTTGCTTTCTGGTCCCTGGATCTGCTCCCTTCCCCTTTCTTCAGGACTGTGATGACTGCCAATAGCAGCCCTTTCCCCTGGTAACTTCAGTCTGCCATGACTGTGATCTCACATTCCTTGTATTTACTTTTAATGCCCCAGCCCATTTGTTTATAGTTTCTCTTCTAGAAAAGAGATTCAAGGCGTAGCCCTTCTGCTTCCTTACTTCCCATTCATTCTTTTTCTCTCATTCACTTAAAAGTTAAGTGTGTTAAGGAGGTTTACAGTGTGCTGTAAGAGAACTTGTTGGCACTGAAAGTGGTTGGCAGTAAGACTTCTTGGAAGAGGTGGTATCTTCGTTAAGGACGACTTTAGCTAGGCTCAGAAAAAGAGTGTTCCAGATTCATGAGTCTTCAGAGAACTGAAAGGCAATTCAGTACGAGTGAGAGAGAGGAGACTGTGAGTGGAGAAGTCAAAGAATTGTAAGAGATGGGGCCTGGATGACAAAATTGGACTTGAACCTGAGGACACAGGAAAGGCAGACATTGGGAGTCCCGGCAGACACAGATGCCCATTTTAGAAATAAGATCACGCTGGTTCAAGGAGTGTCATGGAAAGTCTTAAGGCCAGTGAAATGATCAGATTTCTGTTTTAGGAAAATACCTGGCTTAGAGAGAGAAAAGTAGGGTTTAAAACTGTAACGGGACTACGAAGGCATTGATAATTTTAAGGGGGAGTATTAATATTTGTAAGACTGTGCTTCTAAATGATCAGTGCTATAGAAGGGGAAATAAAATGTTAGGAATTAAGGAGCCAGAGGAGGCTTTGGGACCAAGGTGAGACTGTAGACACCCAGGAGTACTGCCATGTCCTCAGAGTGTGGCACTTGCCAGCACTACAACCAGCCACTAAAACTGCATGTTGGCTTCAAGATCCCGACTGTAACATTTGTCAGGAGCTCCCAGCTGTGCCGTTCAGTGCAGCACAAGCAGAAAAGCCACAAGGCCCTGGAGGATTACCCTAACTCCGGGGGGTGGGGGTGGGTTCTAACTCCTGGAATAAACCACATACCTATACAGCAGGGCCTCAGATGATGCCCCTGGAATGGGGATGGAGGGTGACATCTTGAGAACTTCTCTTGAGCTTCACTGTCATCAGAGAGGTACACACCACTGGTATCTTCAGTTCCACTCTGAAGGTTACTGGGGACGTTTTTTGTCTTCTTATGAACTCAAAGAGATGTGAACGGTCCACTATGTGAGCAATGCTCTGATAACCTTTTACAGTGACTAGACAGACACGAGCTTCTTGTCACTGAAGAAGAGCATCAGGGCTACAAATGCCTTTTGGAAATCAAGGAGCTAGGGAGTGTGCAGGAAAGGTAGAATCTCTGGGTAGAGTTGAGAGAGTGAGTCTGATTCAGCGACTGGAGGAAATAAAGATAATTGTATATAAAAAAAAATAGGCAATTTTGAGAAGTTCAGGTAAAAACTGAAAAGCTAAACCAGAAGAAAAAGGAATACGGAGAGGAATATGGGGAACTTAAATCACAACGCTCGAAACTGGATACTGGGCTTCAGAGCGAGGAAAACCAGCTGCATGAGGCACGGGTCTCAGGAGGCGTTAGACTCTTGGGCATCATTTGTAGCTTCGGGCAGGGTCTCCTCCCCAGTGACCCCCGTGAGCTGGAATGAGAGTAGCGCTTAGTAACCAGGCAGACAGCTTTGCTGCTCACATCCTGTCCAATAAGATGGGACTGAAATTTCCGAAGCATTGACTTGTTTCCTAAGGAAATACCTCTTATTAAGAGTCTTTGTTTTGGAACTGCCTGGAACCATTTTAGAGACTCAAATTTTTTCCTGGACACATGCTTGCTTGATAGAGGTTTTCCTGATAGTCCACAGCTGCACAAAGCCGAGGCTGAGAAAGCTGGGCTTGATCGCTGTCTGCGTTACTCAGCTGGGGAGGACGGGGGCACCAGTGATAGGCAACAGAACTCTGTTGAAGGCATTTGCTGCTCTTCTTCTTATCATCTTGATTTTTTACTGGGAACCTTTTCATTGTGCCTGAAAAACAGCTCTTAGCATTTTATTTAATGCAGTTCTGCTTTAAATAAAAATGAGAAATTTTCTGGTCTTATTCATCTGAAAATGTTTTAATTTTATATTCATTTGTGAAAGTTATTTTTAAAGTACATAGAATTATAGGTTAACAGTTATTTTTTTTTAGCACAACTATTTTATTTCATTTTCTTTTGGCTTTTATTGCCAGCTCGTATAATAAGAACTAAACTGTCTGCTTAATTATGACTTTTTCTTTTTTTTAAAGAAATCAGTCTTTTCTCTCAGTCTGTTTTCAGGATTTTTCTCTTTGTCTCTGGCATTTTTGTTACGATGTGTTGAAAAATTGTTTTTGTTTATCCTGTTTGGGATTGGCTGTACTTCTTGAGTTTTTGGCTTGATGTTTTTAATCAATTCAGAATGCTCTTTCAATTACCACCTCTTCAAACACTGTTTTTAACCCACTCTCTGTCATCTCTCCTAATGGGACTCCATTTGTCCTCGAGTCATTGACTTAGTCCTATATATATTTAAAGCCTGAAAATACCATGTTTGTGTGTATCTTATAGTATATCTGCAGAATGTAGCTAATGTGTTGATGAAGTCTCTTCCTCTATTTTTCCTTTTCTTTTACTAAATTCTTACATTGTTTATACCACAGCACTTACCAAACATTATATGTTGTCTTATTTTTGCTCCCTGATCATGTCAAGTATGTCATCATCGTCTCTACAGCTTGAGAGTTAGCCTCATGGGGTAAGAGCCATGTTTTCCATTCCTTGGATTCCTTGGTGCCTAGCATGGGGCTGGGCTGCAGCAGGTTCCTGGAAACTGTTATTTGTTGCTTGATAGAATGAATTAATGTATGAGAAGTCAAATCATTGAAAACCTTTGGGACTGTTGAATCTGATTCATAAAAGAAGAAAAAACTTGCTCAAGTGGAAATTGACTTCTCTGTCTTTCTAAATAAGCACCAATAAACATGTCTTGACTTCTTAGCAAAACCAAGAATTATACACAATTCTTGCTCTTAAGAACTTGGAAATGGGGATAGGGGGTGCTTACACATCAAAATGGTTACGGATGTAAAATCAGGGGCTTCTAATAGACTCACACTGGTAAAATGCCTTACAGCTTCCAATTGGTTTCGTAGTCATGTAAAAGTGATTATGTTTGGGGAGATATCATCATGCAAACATGTAGTGACATGGCAGCTTCTAAAGGGTTCTTTTAAGCCAATGTTGGTTACCATAATGTAGAAAAGAAATCAAACACTTATTGGAAGTGGATTCTTTACCTGCCACGTGGAGTTTGCATTAGGTTTCTGGGCAGCGTGGTGCCACTGAGGCAAGAAGACTGAACCAGGAACCAGAACTCCTGGGCCACATCTCGCTTCTGCAAATTGCTGTTATGATCTTAAGTAAATCACTTAATATCTCTGCACTTTAGTTTTCTCATATGTGGCAAAAGACGATGAAATCTTGGGCAAATTTTTAATCTTATTCATCTAATACAACACATATGAAAGAATTTCATAATCAGCTAAGCACTAGAGCAGTGCAAGGGAGCTATTATTGGGAGACTAAATCCGCAGCGGGGACATGTTTGTGAGGATGGACTGTATAGTCCCACGGCCTACATGTCAACCCCAACTCTGCCGCTTCTCAGCTGTGTGACCTTGGCAACCTTCCCATTTTCACATCTATACAATGGAATTATCATGATAGTACCTACCTCACAGAACTGTTGTGAAGTTAATGCATAAAAAGCACTCACATTGCCTAGCACATAGTAAGAGCTACAATGTCATTAGCTATTATTATTCTTGCTAATTTCATGCACGATCTTAAAACAGGTAGTTGGAAAGTCTATCAATATGCTGAGACACATCTGGCTGAAGAATAAAATAGCCCATTAAACAATTAATTTTCAGATCTAAAGGTTATGTTTTTAAGGACATAAGGAAAGTCCTTGTCCTCATGGATTTATATTTTAATAGGATGGGGAGAGACAATGAATAAACAAATAAACACGCTGGGGAATGACTGAAACAGCGGATTCAGAAGGGGCTATGAATGTAACGAATAGTGGGCTGAGGCTGAGACGGCCGTGAGGTCAGGGAAGGCGCTCCGGCAAAGGGGTGTTCATGCCCAGACCTGAGGAACGGGAAGGAAGCTGTCATTAGAAGAATGCGGGACAGAGCACTGAGGCAGAACTCCAGGGAAGGTTGGGGCTCCGGAACTTGGGAACTGAAGGGGGTGACGTGGCTGAAAGGTGGCGTGGATTGGAGAAGGCGTTCAATAAGGTCGGAGAAGGGGGCTAGTTCACACGAGGAGGCCTTTTGGGCCATGACAAAAAAACTGAATTTTATTCCATGAATTCCAAGAAACCATTGGAATGTTCTGTTCAGAAAGGGATCAAAGAAAGCAATTTAGGATATTTGATTTTGGATGCTAAAGGCCTTTTCAGAATTAAAAAGTGAGTTTAAATGATGAATAATGATTTTACAATAAAGTATTTTGTTCAATTAGCAGATTTTGATGACTTTAGACCAGTTTTAAAAATAAATCTAAAACTGATTGAGATTAGGACCTTAATTAAAGGCAATATTTTAGATTGGTCCCTCACGGTCCCTAGATAGTTGCTGCAGCTCCTGTCAAAATACATCTGTAATCCAGGCAAGAAGAAAAGGGGGAAGTGGGGAGGGGTGGTGCCGGCATCAGGAAGTCAGGGGCTTGCTTAGGTCTATGTGGGAGTCTTCTGCTGTGCACCTCTTTGGCTTGAACTGTGCCACGGAGCTGCCTTTTTTAGCAGGAAGGCAGCCAGAGAAGGTGAATTGTTATTTTTAGCACTCATAGTCAAGGGAGAAAAGTAAGGTTAAAATGGGTTTGAGTGAGCCTTCCTATTTTTTTTCACAGCAGGGTTCTTTCAGAACTTTAGTTGCTTCTAACAGTGACAAGATCTATAGCAGATACCAAACTGCTGAAATTCTTGGCATAAATATGTTATAACTTGAAATGGTTATCTTGGGAGATAGTTAAATATATTTTCCAGCTGACTATGAATTCTAAAAGGGAAGGTAAACATCTGTATCAGGTAGTAAATAAAATTTTAGGATTGACTAACTTCCATAATTGATCCCAGATTTCTGTGATTAGAGTCAACATACAGCTTTCCATTTAAGTGATCTTTGTACTTGAAAGGGTGAGACACTTGGCTTCACTTAGCTGTATAATAAAGCATCCTGATACACAAGTGCAATCACTTCTGACTGAGCTGGGCTCTTTGGTTGAAACTCGGCTTGTGTATTTTCGTGTAACTTTAGGGTATTGTCCCTGTGATTTATTCTTGGATAAAAAAGAAAGTGCACGCTCCCAGATTTGTAGTATCTGAAAGTACTTTTCAAAGGGGAAAGAAAAGCAGTTATGTGGTGAGAAGAACTAGAACAAGTTTAAATCCTAGACAATATCCTTCTAGAACAAGGAAAGTGATTTGGCAGGAAGTTGATACATTTAATCAGTTTTTAAAAAATCAAACTTGGTTAGTCGGTGAGTGCAGTGGAAAGTGTACAGTGGAGGTATGAGATGAACTTGCACCACTTACTGTGCTCTCTTGGCAAGTTTTCTCAACTGTAAAGCAAGGATAATAGGTCTGATGGACAGTTGCCAATTAACCCCACCGCAACCAAATATCCTTTAAATTCTGAGGGAGTCCTCACATAGGCGGAAGAGGTGATCTCTTTCCTCCATGAAAAGGGAAAAATATTTCCTATCTTTATCTCATGAAAGCCAGAACCCTAGGTAGCAAATGGATTTTGCTGAAAATAATTGCAGATTGTCCTACGAGGACAGCCCATTCTTGTGGGAGAGGCCTGAAGAGGTAGACATTAGTTCTGAAAGGGGTTGAGATAAAGTCTAAAGCAGTGGTCCCCGGCCTTTTTGGCAACAGGGACCAGTTTCATGGAAGGCAATTTTTCCACGTACTGGGGTGGGCAGGGGCGGGGGGACACAGGAGGCGGAGCTCAGGTGGTGATGTCAGTGGTGTCCACTGATGGGGAGGAGGGAGGTTGGGGACCCCAGATTTAGAGTCCAATGGAGCTGGTGTCCAGGGGCGGCTGTCTAAGGGGTGGTTTTGATGGTAGGGTCCTGGCCATGCCTTTACTTACTTTGCTCCTGCCTGATCCTGCTTCTCTGGTCTTCCCTTAGATTCTTTTGAAACACCCACTTGCTGTCTGAGTTAACTGGTGAGTTTGTGATATTTGTAACAGGGTACTCTAATTAGCGCTGGGAGGCTGCTGTGGATGTGGCAGCTGACGCCCAGACCCTCTGTCCTGGTAAGTGGTGGCCCTGCTTGGTGCTCTTTCAGGACTTGCTCCATCAGCAGAGAGGCGCTTGTCCTGAATGGTGGCCAAAGCCCTACTTCATTTTGTGCTATGCACCATTCATACACACATAAATGTTTAAAACTCCATTCTTTTGGGATGTTCATTTATACAAGCATTTAAAAATACTGCTTGGAAATCTTTAGTCACTCCATTAAAAGACTCCTTTTGGGTGTTTCTCAGTTGTCTGGGCTAACTGGTGGCAACAAATAGTCATTTTTAGAGTGCTTTTAACTATCAGGAAGTTCATCCTTGTTGCATATAAAGCTGTTATTTCTTCAGGTGATCAACGAGCACAGTTCTTGAAAGTACCAAATATGAAATTATGTGCCCCTCTAAATTAGCCATAGCTAGTGAGAATATGTCTTGTTTATTTTTCATATATTTGAATAATGACTAGTCTTTGTACTTTTAAAAATTCAATACCTATTTGGTGATTATGTCAATCTCAAATTTATGCGGAAGGGAAAGTAGTATATATTGATTTCCTACAATACACCAGGCATTGTGCCAGTCACTTTTATATCTGCTTAAATTTTTTAAATTTTCACCCAAGGATATGTTTATTGATCTTAGAGAGGAAGGGAAGGGGGGAGGGAGGGAGGGAGGTGGTCATGGGTGGGAGGAGAGGGAGAGAGAGGGAAAGAGAGAAACACTGATGTGAGAAACACAGATTGGTTGCCTCCCACACGCACCCTGGCCGGGGATCGAACCCATAACCTTTTTGGTGTCTGGAACGATGCTCCAATCAACTGAGCCACCCAGCCAGGGCTTAATTTTTTTTTTTAATTGAGGCATGTTGACATATAACATATCCTCTTCACTGAATCCTCTCAGCAACCCTGAAAATTGTACAGCATTGTCTTTATTTTGTAGTCCATAATCTGAGATTCGCATCATTTAAATAATAAGATTAAGGTCACCCAGCTAAGACACAGTGGCAAAGGGATGCTGCACAGATTTGTCTGAGACCCATGTCTTTCCGTTCATCCAGTTGTTAAATAATATTCAGTGTGTATCTAACCAGTACCAGGACAGGGTTAAATAATGAGTAAATATCTCTGCCATCAAAGAATTCATTGACTAGAAGGAGAAACAGACCCAATAACCAAAAATATATACCATATACAATATAGTGTGAGTAATTGTAGAGGCACGGGGGAGGGGCTTCACTAATGAGTGAAAGCTGAGCTTAGACTAGAAGGAAGACTATGGGTCAGCCAGGTAGAGAAGGGAAAGAGATGAATCTGCTGAACTGCCTACCTACCTACCTACTTGTTCTCACCTGAATGTTTGTGTCCCTCCAGATTCATATGTTGACGTTCTAACTACCAGTGTATTTGCACTTGGAGACAGGGCGTGTAAAGAGGTAATTAGGTTAAATGAGGTCATAGGATTATCAGATTCATAGCTGGAATTGGCTTCACAGATCAAGTAATTAAATGGTCTCATTTTACAGATGAAGAGACTGAGGCTCATAAATGTTCAATGCTTCCCTTAAAGTTGGTCAGTAATTACAGACTGAGACACAACTAGAACCCATGTTTCCCTAACTCCTAACTCAGTGCTTTCTGGATCACATGGGGGTGACCTAGGAAGAGGGTACACATAGAGTTCCAATGCAGAATGCCGTTTCCCATCTCTGTGTAGCAGTTAGAAAGAAAACACATTCATTTGTTTAAAGCTTAATGGAAAATGACATCTTCATGCTCAAAATGCTTATGCTGGAGATGTTTTTACTATATATATTTTTAATGATTCTGTGCTTGTTTTTGAATTTGAAAGCAGTATATTTAACTAAGGGACACATTATTTTTACTTGTAATCTTTCCATAAATTTTCTTTGCAAGTATATTTTTAGTGTAGATAGTTCTTTTTTTCTTCAAAAGATATTACTAACTTCTCTAATTTTCTTGGCCTCACATATTTTAACAGGAGGGTCTGCTCTTAGACAATTTCAATTATTCATTTGCATTGCATGTGAAATGCCACTTGATGTTGAAGCAGTTTTTCCAAAGATCCTGTTTACTTGATATCCCTTATTTCATGTATTATTTCCTATCAAGAGCAAAAGAAAATAAATTACAGTTGCCATAACATCTGTTAAACTTACCACAGGTAAGTCAAGATCTGTAAAGCTTAACAATGCAAAGGATTAGCTTGGGGAAGAAAAAAGTGACTGAAGGTAAAGAAAACTCACATTCTCAAAATGCAATAGCTCTTCCCCTGACCATCTTGTGCACTTGCTTCCCCTAATTCGGCTGACATCAATGTGCCTGGTGTGCCTGGCAAGTCGCATTCTTCTGACAATTAGTAGCTAATATATGATGTAAAGAGGTATCATCAAGCAATACTAATATTACAGGGCATAAATTGAATAAATAGACATCAAGTAACTAAAAGCAAGTAAAGGAGATGGTAATTTAATATAGAGGAAATCCACCAAGTATCGATCAGGGAGAAAAGATCTGAGTTCCAAAGTGAAGTATATTAAGAAAGGGATGAAGAATTTCTCTGGACCCCACAGGACCTTTGGTTATGGCTGAATGAATCTGTCACAGCAGAAATTGAGAGTGACTAGGGAAACTGAAAAGAACAATTGAAAAGGAAAAGCAAAGGGAGCGAATTGGCCTCTCCTGGCTCTTCACATTGAGTTGTCCCTTGTCAATTGAGTCCGTATCACCTGTACTTCTTCCTGTCCTCTACATAAGCTCACGAGGTGGTCATCTCAGTTGAACTTTGGTCTTCAACTCAAGGAACTTTTAAGTGGATGGTGTTCTGTGTTTGAAAGTGACTCCTAAGGGCTGGCTGGCTGGTCTCTGAATACCCTCCCCTGGTGGGGCTGGGCAGTCTCTGCTTGTCAGATGAAGGCAATGGTTCATGTTCACCTTGTCCGCAGAGGGTCATTTGACTTTCTCAAACTGGGAGTTTCTCTCTGCTTCATGAGCATATCCCTCTATAAAGTATATAAAGTATTTTTTTTTAATTGAAAAAAATTAAATCTAAGTGACACAGTAATAAGTTAAATTGCACAGGGAGAATTATGATGAAAGGAAAGTTTCTTGCCCACTTTCCCTACTCCACATCCCTATTTATAAAGGTAACCCTATTCTTCACTAATTTCCTTTTTAATAATTATCCCTATACTAGCACATTAATTATACATCTCTCTTGATTGTCCGTTTTTGACTTTAGACTATACTTGCTGATTCCCCACTATAAATATAAGGCTTTGCCTTCCTTATACTATATGCTCTCTGTTGCCTTATCTCAGGGTTTGGTAGTTTTATTTTTTGAGTGCATTTCTGTCTCCTGAATAATGTTTTCTACAGGGTTGTTTCCCCTCCCCAGCCCTGCCCTGCTCCCCCCATCCCCATAGTTTACCTTGGTCTTTTTCTTACATTAATCCCAGGTAATTCTCACTGCTTATGTGTCACACCTGCTTTGTGACAGCAGGTAAGTGTTCTGACCAGCAAAGCATTACTCTGGGCACACTGTGTGTACTCTGATCCTTGGGGGTGGGAGCCAGATTGGTCCTGCCGATGGAGCTGTGCAGGTAGTACACTGTTTGAAAACTTTAGGTTGTTCAAATGTCAGAGTAAAAATGGCTTTCCTTTGGAGTCCCAATACCCACACCTGAAGCCTTAAGCTTTCCCAGATGGTTAATTCAATTTCTTTAGAAAGGAGCCCTCTGTTTGCCATAGGGGTAAAATGCCCCCACCATGCTCTTAGTGCTGGACTGGGGATGAGGCACCCAGGGTGAGGGTTAGGTTGGGGAATCTGGAGTGCAGTTATTTCTACAGTGACTTTCAGTGACCTTTCTTCCCCACGCCATCCCCACCCTATTTCAGCCCACCTCTCACTCCTATTAGGCAGCAGTAGAGAACTCGTATGTGTTCAAAAGTTTATATGTGGTCCAAGAGCTAAAGTAGCCAATTGTGAATGATGGTGTGAATAACTGGGATGGAAAACAATTTCAGGCTAGTTAAATTATAGTTACTAGGTAGGACTCTAATAACGATCAGTGAAATATGAAATTTACAGGCACAGACCCAAAATAAGTACATTTGAATGTGTTGAAAAGAATAGTTTCAAACCATTATAAATAGAAGCATAAAGACATGAGCGTGATACATTATCACACTGAGGTTTAAATTACAAAAGTCAGATTGGGATGAACAGAATATTACATGGCCATTACTGACAGCCATCACCTTCAACTCTGGAGCTGTAAGAAACACAGGGCCCATTTAGGTAGACCCTTTATTGCACAAAGAGAAAGATGAGACATAAAGAGGTTAGTGTTGTCAACCTTTAAGCCACATCTTAATCCCACTAAGCCCATTAGACTGTAAATGTAGACAGTCTGCAATCATTTTACAGCATCTCTGCTCCAGCCTTCCTTGTTACACATTTGATTCATTTCCAAGGACAAAAGTGTAAATGTGCTTTCAGGATGTTGACTGTTCAATAATTTATGGAAGGCTGTAAACACATTTCAGCACATTTCGGAAACAGATTTTCCTTAATTTATTTCTATAGCGTAGTCTCTGAACAATTTCTCATCAATTAAAATCCCTTGTGATCAATAGTCTTGTCATTTCTATCTTTTATAATTTTCAGAAAACCTATCCTAACATGCACTTCGC
Source organism: Mormoops blainvillei (assembly GCA_004026545.1). NCBI lineage: Eukaryota > Metazoa > Chordata > Mammalia > Chiroptera > Mormoopidae > Mormoops > Mormoops blainvillei. Next base: position 14,992 of record PVJD01000153.1, on the reverse strand, counting down.
ACCATGTCATCACGTCTGAGAATTATCTTTCTACTATTTTTGTCCATATTGCAAAATTTACCAAAACCATTTCCTTTTGTCAGCCAGAACTCTAACACCATCATTTCTCTTATAAAATATTATGCCATCTATCATCATTAATGTCACCCATCTCTTCTTTATGATGTTTATGCCTTTCTTATAAACACAGCTCCTTTATATTTTGAATCCTCTCTGCTGCCATTTCCTTATTTTAACTATGTCTCTGTAATATCAAGGACATAGCACATTTTTTTGTGTTTCTTTTGGAGAGATACCTCACAGGAACTAATCTTAATATATTCTAGCAATGGCTAGTATAATAGGCATTTCATTTTGGAGTTTCCTTTTTTCCTCTTATCTCAGCTTTACTGTTCTTTTTATTTTTCCCTTTTGCATTGCCTGTGGATATATTCCTGGTATCCAGGTTCTGTTCTTCTGTGTGTCTCCTTTTTCTGTCATTAATCCAAATAAAGTCAATGAAATTATTTCTATGATTAATCACAGGATTTCAAGGTAGAGGAATTATAAATGTCATCTAACTCATAATCCGCTGGAAACTTGAATCTCCTTAACAATACCTATCAAATGTTTGTACCAGCTGTGTTTGAACAATCGCCCTCTCCCAAGTTTGTTGCTATAAATGCAGCTCAATTTTTAGAAAATCCTTCCTTACATTGGGTCGGGTGTGTATTGTACCAAATTACCTCCTTGCTTTGCCCTACCAGTAAGTATCCTTTTCTCAATATTGAACACATCTGACTAACAATGGTGCTATTTCCATGTTTCTTTTTTCTTTTGGCTCTTGTAAAGGACTTTTTCACCATTTCAAAATCTACCTACTACTCTTTTTTAATGAATATGGTTTTTAGTTTGCATCATTAAATATTATAACATGTTATTTTGTAACTAATTAGAAAGATTATATAAATGAAAATCATATAACAGCACACCCATTTATTTCTTGAAGGAAGTAATTGTATACCCCGAATGAACTAAGATTTGTGATGGAAGGACAGAACGGCCTCATATAAACTGTCTAGCTCCCATCTCCCCACTATATTAGTGTTAGTGCCATTACAAATTATCACAAACATAGCAGCTTAAATAACACAAATTTTTTATCTTAAAGTTCTGTAGGTCAGAAATGTGTCCTGGATCTCACTGGGCTGAAGTCAAGATGTACGCAGGACTGTGTTCCTTGTTGTAGGCTTTGGGTAGGATCTGTGTCCCTGACTTTTCTAGCTTCTAGAGGCTGCCTCCATACTTTGGCTCATGGCCCCTTCCTCCATCTTCAAAGCAGTAACTACAGGTCGAGTCCACATCACATTACTTTGATCCACTTTCTGCCAGCCTTTTACACTTTTAAGGACCTGTGTGATTAGATTGACCCCAGCTGGATAATCCAGGATAATCTCCCCATCTCAAACTGAATCACATCTGCAAAGTCCCTTTTGCCATGTAAAGTAACATATTCACAGATTTTGAAGATGAGGGGCATGAAAATCTTTGGGGGCCATTATTCTGCCTGCTGTAGCCACTCTACCTGTGAATTTTTGTGACTGCTACCAGTATACCCACAGGTGCCTTATCTGACTTTTAAATGCACTGAACTAATACCTCTTGCATATTTACTGTTTAAAAGGTATTATGTTAAATAAGAAATGCTAAGAAAAATCAAAATTATGTTGTGTAAACCATTTATACTGGACACGAATCTTCCACACCTTCTCCAGTTTTCCCAATAATGCTTCTCCCTTCCCCCTGGCACTAACCGCTTTCCCCGGAATGCCTCCCCCTTCTCTCCTGCATTGACTCACCCTCTACGTTTGGACTGTAGGCAGTGGGTCTTACAGTCACTAGCAGGATCTGAGCATTTACTGAGGGGCTGACTGCTGCAACCCCAAAGTTCAGGGGAATTAGCTTCCAGTGGGGGGTATTCCTTGATGAACGGTAAAAGAGAGATGGGAGAGAGTGACTAATAATCCCCTCTCCTTTGCCTGGAACGTAGACTACTCTTAGCAATCCCTTCCTAACAGCTTTCTGGAGAAATTCTGCATGCTGAGTGAGCACATTTGCTGAGCACCTCTGTTTCTCCACAGCTAGCTGTGAAGCAACAGCCAGTGCAGTAACTCTTTGCATCACGTTCTCTTTCCCTTTCTTTCTCTTTATCTTTATCCTTTACACTCACTGCTTTGGGCTTGCACTTCTCAAATAAACTGTTAGTGACTTAATTGTCATTTTGGGTTCTGCTTTCTAGAAGACCAGGACAGGACATTATCTAATTGGGCTTTCTCTAAATATCATGAAATTTCAGATAAATGTTTCCAAACTCATGAATGCCTTCTTAAATTAAATAAAAACCTTAAAATACAGTAGCTCTCCCTTTTCTGCAGGGGATATGTTTCAGGACCCCCAGTGGATGCCTGTAAGCACAGATAGTACTGAATCCTGTGTATACTATGTTTTTTTCCTATACATACACAACTTTTCACTTAAAAGAACCACTTTACAGCTTCTTTTCGGCATGTCCAGATTGCCGCATCACTACTGGTGCACTTCGGGGCCACTATTAAGTAGGGTAAGTAATACTTGAAAACCAGCATTGTGATACCATGACAGGTGATTATATAACAGAGATGGTACTAAGGACTAACAAGTAGGTAGCCTACAGAGAGTGGATATGCTGAAAAAAATGGATGATTCACATCCCAGGTAGGAGGGAGTGGAAAGTGGGAGATTTCATCACACTACTCAGAATGGTGCACAATTTAAAACTTGTGAGTTATTTATTTCTGGAATTTTCTATTTAATACTTTGGGACTGCAGTTGACTGTGGGTAACTGAAACTCCGGAAAGTGAAGCCTGGGATGAGGGGATACTACTGTAATGGTAACAATTGGTCTTAAATATAAACTATAAGTGATTAACAGAAACATATTGATGGCAAGTTTTAAAAGAAACACTATATTCAGCATGCCCTGTACCTCTTGCAACATGGTCCCAAGCCTGGCACTAGCAGCAACTGGCTTTGGTTTGTAGCTTATCCTCACCTGGGCACCTCCATGCCCAGCACAAGTAGCAACCATCTGCATATCACTTTGTAGCTCATGCCAGGTGACCCCAGGCAGAGCACAGGAGTTGGATGACCTTGGTCTGCACCTACTGGGAGGCCTCAGAGGTAGCACACACAGTGGACAGCTTCAGACCACATCAAAGCATCACCAGTCAACCACCTCCACAAAAAACACACAAATATCAGTGGGCATCAGAGCCCCACTGATGTTATGTCCTGTTCTGTGGGGTGTGCCCCTGCACAGCTGATCCTCCATGGTGGTCGGAGGTCAGTGGTCATAGCGAGTCCTTGCAGCTGATCAGACTGGGGGTAAATCCCTCCCACTGATGTGTCAACAGCAATAAAAACTTAAGTACAAGTGGAGGGTGTACACAGCCCACATGGGGTGCAAAACTCAAGTACCCAGCTTGGGTCATCGGTGAGGCTGTGCCACTAGACCATAAAAGAACACATACTAAATTAGGCTACTCTATCAAGCCTGGGAGACATAGCAGCTCTACCTAATACATAGAAAAATATACAGGGAGACTTCCAAAATGAGGAGACCAAGGAACATGGCCCAGATGAAAGAACAGAACAAAACTCCAAGAAAAGAACTAAACAAAATAGAGACAAACAATCTACTAATACAGAGTTCAAAACACTGGTTATAGGGAGGCTTAGTGAACTTAGTGAGAACTTCAACAGCATAAAAAAGAAACAGTCAGAAATGAAAGATACACTAACTGAAATTTATAGGAAATCAATAATACAGAGGATGAAGCTGAGAATCAAATCAGCAATTTGGAATACAAGGAAGCAAAAAACACCCAATCAGAAAAGCAAAAATAAAAAGAACCCCAAAGAATAAGGATAGCATAAGGAGCCTTAGGGAAAGCTTCAAGTGTACCAATGTTTCCATTATTGGGGCACCAGACAGAGGACAGAAAGCAAGAAACTGAAAACCTATTTGAAAAAATGACAAAAAACTTCCCTAACTTATTGAAGGAAATAGACATACAAGTCCAGGAAGTGCAGGGACTATAAACAAGATGAAGCCAAAGAGGCCCACATCACAATTAAAGTGCAAAATTTTAAAGAGAAAGAGAGAGTCTCAAAAGTAGCAAAAGAAAAGTAGTTAGTTACCTGTAAGGGAGTGCCCATAAGACCGTCAGCTGATTTTTCAACAGAAACTGTGCAGGCCAGAAGAGACTGGCAAGAAATATTAAAAGTCATGAAAAGCAGGGACCTACAGTCACGACTGCTCCATCCAGCAAAGGTATCATTTAGAATCAAAGGGGAGATGAAGAGCTTCCCAGACAAGAAAAACTAAAGGAGTTCATCAACACTAAGCCATTGTTATATGAAATGTTAAAGGGACTTATTTAAGAAAAAGGTTAAAACTATGAATAATAAAATGGCAGTAAATACATATCTATCAATAATTGAATCTAAAAAACAAAATAGCAAACGAGAACAGAGACAGAATTAGAGATATGGAAAGCTTTTGATGGTTGCCAGATGGGATGGAGGGTAGGGGAATGGGTGAAGAGGTGAGCGGATTAAAAAGTACAAATTGATAGTTACAGAATAGCCACAGGGATGTAATGTACAGTATAGGAAATGGAGAACCTATACACATGACCCGTGGATATGAACAATGTTGTAGGGATTGCCCAAGGGAGTGGAGGGTGCAAGGCATAATCATTAAAATATAATTTAAAATCTTTTCATGTGAAGGATCAGATAGTAAATATATTTGGTGTTGTAGACCATATGGTCTTTGTCACAGTTACTCACCTGAAATCAGCCACAATATATAAAGAAAAAAGAAAAGAAAAAGGCAAAGGGATTAAGAAGTACAAATTGGTTGTCACAGAATAGTCATGGGGATGTAAATTACAGCCTAGGAAATATAGTCAATAATATTCTAACAGCTATATATGGGGTCAGATGGGTGTGAAATTTATCAGGATCGTCACTTAGCAAGTTAATGTAATGTCTAATCACTGGAGTGTACACCTGAAACTATAATAATATAATAATGTATGTCAACTGTAACTGAAAATTAAAAAAATTATTAAAAATAAGTTCCTCTGGGATGGCAACTCCGGCTCCATTTTAAAGTGGCTCCATTTATATTATTTTGCACTATAATTTCTTCAGATTTCATCCATGATATTGCAACTTATTTGTTATGACTGGATAATAGACCAAAGATTTTCGTGCTCCAGAGCTTGTTCTGTAATCCCTAACTATTCTTGCTTTTTTCCCAAAAGTCAATAAAAGCAATCGTTTGAAAAACAAATAAACACTATAAATTTGCCTTTTGTTTTTCACAAATTTTCCTCTTAATGAACTCACCTTGACTCTTTATGAAGGATGAAATCCTATGATAATTCTTCCTATTATAAAACAATGATAAAAAATGCACTCACTTCTGCAGGCAGCACACTGCTTTTGAAATCCCTATTTTTTTCTAAATAATGCAAGAATCCTGAATTTGGTATGAAGATTTGAGTCCCCACAGTTTAGCTTGCTGTCTGTATAAAATGCAAAACTTGCTTTAAGGAAAGTTGAGAAACTAAGGTTCAGGAAGAATTAACTAGTGTAAGATAACATCAAAATTTAGATTTTTCCTTTTCAAATAAATGGCTTTTATTAGATTTTTCCTTACAAAGCCGGTCCCAGTGTATACTAACATTACCCTACATATGCCTCCTTTTACTAATTGGTTATCAGCTTTCTTCATTGTCTTTCTTGTCTTCCAGCCAGGCTGTAGGTGCTTGTGGGCAGATGCTCTTAGCCTTTCTGATTTTCCCACAGAATCCATTGGGGTGTCTTTTATAAAGCAGACATTTGTTAATGGTTGAGTTACTATTGGAGATGACGCATGCAGTAAATACTGAATCTCACTGAGAAATCTTTTAATGTACTTCCTATGTATACACAGAGAATAAACTACTTAACAATACAAAGATATTCTCTGCAGCTTGACTTTGACATTTTTCTATTCAGTTCTTGAAGGTCCCCTGGACATGACCAAATGGGAGATCATAGGGTATAACTCCATATGTAGAAAAATATTCTACATGTTCAAATATCACTTGCACCCAGTGGAAAGTGAGAGCGGAGAAGCCATGTGGGTTGCCCCAGGGATGTTCTTTGTCTTATGTTATATTACACAAAGTCTTCTAGAGGACTTCTTTAGCTTTATAAAAGTTGGCCTAAAAAGAATATGTATTTGCCATTTTTTATTTCTTAAAAATAGCAATTCAAATTATATTAATCTCAGTTGATATTGTCCTTGGTTAAAGAATGTATGTTAAAGCAGATTATTTTCTTCTAGTCAAAGTGGGATTGATAGGTAAGTTTTAAAAATAGTCAGATCAGCCTGTCCTGCGTGTCAAGCTACAAAAGTGGAAGCCATGTCTATGCTTGACAGATTGCAAAGATAGTCTTCGGCATGATTAGCTAATGCTCATGGTATTGTAGGTTTCTTTAATATTAATGAACCCCTAACGTCAATGTGAGAAAATGCACAATGAGCACAAAGCTTTCAAATATAATCACCCAGCCAGCAGTAAGATTTACATTTGGGGTTTTTCAGTAATTAGAGGAATGCTCATGAATAAGCACATGCTAAAATACATCCACTTTATAAAATATAGTGTTGCATGTATGCTAGAACAGAACACATAGATGACTGTTACAAATCAGGAGTTGTTACTTTCCCTGAACTTGCTCCTTGGTCAATAAATTGAGAACATATCCATCTATACTACAAGGCACTCAATAACTTCAATATCGAGTGTCCAGAAGTGGTGAAATCCTTTAGTCTCTGCATTACGTCCTAGGATATTCTTCCAAACCATGTGGCAGGATAACTTATTCAGATCATAATGTATATTCACTGCTGATGAAGAGTCAGAAAGAATGAAGTTCATCTGGGTTTTATATTCTCTTCATCTCTCTCTTCCTTCCACTTTCAGACATCAGGGTTGTTTGCAGGCCTACAGCAGAAGTTGTTCAAAGACATTCTTTTCCTTGATTTTGAGGGAGCCTAAGCTATTCGAGTTTCTGCTAGTAGTCCCTCTGGAGGGGGGGAGGGGGCAAAGCCCACAGTGGTAGGTCAGGCACCTTTTGAAAAGCCCTGCTTTACGCTTCATCATAACACCATTCTGTATTGTAACCTCATCCTTATTTCTCTCTCCCCACAACTGGAATATAAATGCTCCTTTAGTAAACAAATGAATGTATATTGACATGGGCTCTTCCTGTAAGAATTTTTAGTTGCTAGAACTTTGGAACTTTCAAATTACCTTTATTATGAAATATGTAAAGAGGAAAATTATGTAAGCCCCTCTCTGGTGTTTAGAAGTGGTAGATAGGTATATTGAGAACTTTCAGGAAAAAATATTCATCTAAAAATATTTACACAGTAGCATTGCCAATATTCCTACAGTAAATGAAATCCTAAAATTCAATTGAGGACTTACTCTGGATCATGTGCCCTGCTATACACCATGTGGTCAGATTTGGACATATCAGAGTGCTTCCAACATTTTACTTACTCTTTTCTGGATTATAAATAGAATATTTGTTAATTTTAAGAAAGTTCTATTGAAAAATATAAAACAAGCTCATAATCTCATATGAGATTACTATGCTTATTTTTTATACTTTTAGAACTTTTCACTGTTATGTGTGGATGTATATGTATATACACATATATTCTTTTACAAAAGTATCATCTTATTTTACTCAACTCGCAAATGTATAAATGTACCCGCTTCCTTAGGTCATTAGCCTTAAGTGGGTATTATTATTCTTTTGCATATTTTTCAAACTGATAAGTAATAAATGGTACCTCTGGGTTTAACTTATATTTCTTTACTGACTAATGAGGTTGATCTTCTTTTCTCAAGTTTTTGGGCCATAGGAAGGTTAAATTTTTAGTTTAACCAAAAATTTGGTTGATTTTTGGGCAACGTAGATTGAAGAAACAGAACTCCACCATTTCTGAGGGGGCTCTCTGTACCCCTCCTGGTTGCGGCTCCCCCAACAACCCAAGGTAACTCCTTTATTATTTTTGTAATAATTGGTATCTTGCTCTTTTCATAGCTATACCACTTGCATAGACATTCCTAGACAACAGAGAATTCTTTGACTGTATTTGACCTATGATTGAAAAAAAAATACAGCTGCATGTTTTCTTCCATGTCTAGCTTGCTTTGCTCAATATTGTGTGTGTTGGTTCATTGGTAGAGCTGCTGCCTATGAAGAAGAAAGGGAACTTTAATGAGTGTGAGGACTCCCTACTGGCTTAGCAAAAGCTTTCTTGGAAGTCTGTGATTCTTCTACCCAATTCTTCCTGCCCATCTTCCTCATACAGTTGGACCTGCATTTTGGTTCAAAGGTTCTCCCCGCTTGTATTAGCTTCCCAAATTTCCTGTAACAAATCACCACAAAGTTGGTGGCCTAAAACAACAGAATTGTGTTGTCTCACAGCTTTAGAGGCCAGAAGTCTGAAATCAAGGCGTCGGCAGTGCTGTGCTCCCTCCAAAGGCTCTAGGAGAGACTCTTTCCTGGCTTCTTCCACCTTCTGATGGCCCTACAGGTTCCTTGGTTTGGGGCTACATAACTCCAATCTTTGCCTCTGTCTTCACATACCCTTCTCCTCCTTCTCTCTCCCCAAATTCCCTTTGCCTTTCTCTTATAAAGGTATGTGTCATTGAATCTAGCTAGGGATCACCTGGATAATATAGGATGATGTCATTTCAATATCCTTAGTTATATCTGTAAAAACCCTTATTTCAAATAAGTGTTCTGAGACATGGACATATCCTTTGGGGACCCACCAGTAAAGCCATCATTCAATCACCTTTGGATCCCTCCCCTTTATCCTTTGTGTGTGGTCCCCCCAATATATCTGTTGCCGTATCTAATCTCATTTTAGCATCTGCTCCCTGAACGACCTGAACCAACTCAAATTATTGAGCAAAACAAGCTACTACTGCTTTTAGGAAAGGGCTTAAGGAGTGATATCCTTAGACTGTGATTCAGGTTAGACTCCTTGAAGGAGAGGAGGAAGGAAGTTAGATTGGGTAGGAAGAATTTTACACTCAGGCACAGTTCCGAGAAAGCTGTGGCTAGGACAATGGTGAGTCTCTGAGCCCATTAAAGGACTTCTGAGTCTCACGGGCAGAGCTTGCTGTACTCAGGCAGAACTTGCTGTAGGTACATCAGTTGTGTTCGGTCATTAGCAGGGTGCGTCAGCCTAAGGCAAGTGTGGCCTAGGCAAGCCTGTGTGCGGCATCTGTCTGGGACGGCCAACTGTGGTAATTATGCGCTCGGCAGCAAAACACCTGAGAAGCTCCTTTTCATGGCCAGCACAGTCTACCCCTTGCACTGCACAGATCTACTTTTCTACCCAGGAAAGACTTAAGAGGGGCAGGTTACTCTCTTAAGGGACAGACCAGAGTAAGCCCCTGTCACTGCAGTTGGTCTCAGGGCCATGTCTGGTACTCATCCCCCACTCCAATTCTATCCATTCTAAATTCTCCTTATCCTCAGCTGCCATCTCAGCAGGTCTTGGAGGCTTACCTCGGGAAGGTGGGGTCCAAACCTTCATTCCTGGGGGATCTGAGCCTTTGGTGATCACACCGTTCTCAGACTGGGATTGCTGTGCATGTGCATTCATGGTACAATGGTGCAGGGAAGAATTACCCTTCAGCTGGTTCCCAGACCCATGTATTCTTCCTTTGCAGACAGAGTGCCATGTTGAACCCTTGGATCTAATGTATATATTGCACAATGAAGGATTTGTACCCCAAATTTCAGAGAGTTGCCTCTGACCTGGCACTTTAGCCTTGTCCTTAGAAAGTCATTTTTGTCCTCTTTCAGGCTGGTTGCTTCTAGATGGTCTGGTATGTGCTGTAACTAGTGGTAATGAGCATATGCCCCTATTTCACTGACAAGGAGGTAAGGAAGTGTGCAGTAGTCTCCATTTACCCCTCCTTCCAGATTTATTTTTGGCTTTCTGTGCCTTAATCTATGTTGCAGGAGGTTAACTGTTTGGTATGACATCACCAGGTTGGATTCAGGCAATGGCAATGGAGTGGGTGGGAAGAATCAGCCTAAAATTGAAGGGAAAGTGAAGAAACCATTTAGGATATATTTTTCTGCCAGAATTCCCCACTTTGGTACAAAAATAATGCCTGACTGTGTCCCTCTATATGCTTTCATAACTCCCACTCTCATTGGACTCTGGTTTCACTATTTCCTACGGGTGGTAACAGTTTCCATCAACATTTTCCTTAAGCTTGACCTTAGTTGGATAACATGTGTGGGTCCCAAGCCTGTGGTTCTGAGGACATGAAAGGTACATGTAACAGGTAACTCCTTTGGAGGGTAAACTGTGGGCATTTCCAGGATGGAAGGAGTCCAAAGTCACTAACTTGCCCCCAAGTGGCCAGTTGGTCTCTTCGAGGGATAAACCATATTGGGGGTATAGCCCCGGCTGTTATAACTCAGTGGATTGAGTGTTGGCCTGCGAACCAAAGGGTTGCTGATTTGATTCCCCAGTCAGGGCACATGCCTGGGTTGTGGGCCAGGTCCCCAGCAGGGGGTGCCTGAGGCAACCATTTTGGGGGTGCAGATTGGTTTCTGTTGGTAGTAGGTTGGCCATTCAGAGACAGCAATAGCTAGACTGACTTTGGCAAGTGAATGTCTGGTGGGTCCACATGTGTCTTCCACTCCATTTATGAGCCCATCATTCTGGTCCTGGGGTGGTTGATGATAAAAACTAATGTCAGCTGGCTGGGTCATTTTTCGTTCTTTTTTTTCTCCTCTTTATCCCCTCAGCCCTTCACCCCAGCCCATCATCCCCCCACCTCTCAGTTCATGTCTACGGATTGTAGATATCAGTTCTTTGGCTTCTCAATTTTCTATACTATTCTTAGCCTCCCCCTGTCTATTTTTGTTTTGTTCTGTTTTGTTTTTGTCAATATTTTCCCACCACCACTTTCCCCAGCCCCACCTCTCCCCACCTCCCACCCTCAATCCTTCCCCTATTTGGTTTTGTCAATGGGTCCTTTATGCATGTTCCTTGATGACCCTTCCCCTCTTTTTTCCCTGTTATCCCATTCCCTCCTCCACTCTGGTTATTGTCAATTTGTTTGTTACTTCAGTGTTGCTGGTTATGTTTTGCTTGCTTGTTTATTTTGTTGATTATGTTCCACAATAGGTGAGATCATATGATATCTGTCTTTTACTGCCTGGCTTATTTCACTTAGCATAATGTTCTCCAGTCCCATACATGCTGTTGTGAAGGGTAATAGCTCTTTCTTTCTTTCTGCTGCTTAGTGTTCCATTGTGTAAATGTACCACAGTTTTTTGATCCACTCATTTACTGATGGGCACTTAGATTGCTTATAATTCTTGGCTACTGTAAATTGTGCTGCTATGAACACTGGCATATATAGGTTCTTTTGAATTGGCATTTTGGGATTCTTAGGGTATAATCCCAGCAGTGGCATTGCTGGGTCGAAAGGAAGTTCTGGTTTTACTTTTTTGTGGAAATTCTAAAATGTTTTCCACAGTGGCTGTACCAGACTGTATTCCCACCAAGAGCATACTTGGGTTCCCTTTTCTCCACATCCTCGCCAGAACTTGCTGTTTGTTGATTTGTTTGTGGTGGCCATTCTGTCTGGTGTGAAGTGGTATCTCATTGTGGTTTTAATTTGCATGTCTCTGATGGCTAGTGATGCTGAGTAACCTTTCATATGTCTCTGGGCCCTGTGTAAGTCCTCCTTGGAGAAGAGTTTGTTCATGTCCTTTGCCCATTTTTTAACTGGATTATTTGTCTTCCTGGAGTGGAGCTGTGTGAGTTCTTTATGTATTTTGAAGATCAAACCCTTGTCCAAAGTATCATTGGAAAATATATTTTCCCATATGGTTGATTCCCTTAGCCATGCAGAAGCTTTTAAATTTCATGTATTTCCGTTTGGTTATTCTTTCCTTTATGTCCCTTGTTCTAGGGGACATATCGGTGAAAATACTGCATGGAATATCTGATATTTTCCTGCCTTTGTTCTCCTCTAGGATATTTATAGTGTTGCAACTTATATTTAAGTCTTTTATCCATCTGGAGTTTCTTTTTGTGTGTGTTGTAAGTTGGTGGTCAAATTTCATTTTTTTGCATGTAGCTATCCAGTTCTACCAACACAATTTGTTGAAGAGGCTATTTTTTACTCCATTTTATGCTCCTGCCCCCTTTGTCAAATATAAATTGACCATAGAGACATGGGTTTATTTCTGGGCTCTCTATTCTGTTCCATTATCTATGTGTCTGTTCTTATGCCAGTACCAGACTATTTTGATTACAATGGTCTTATAATATAGTTTGATGTCAGTTATTGTGATCTCTCCTATTTTGTTCTTCTTTCTCAAAATTGCTGAAGCTATTTGGGGTCGTTTATGGTTCCATATAAATTTTTGAAATGTTTGTTCTATATCTGTGAAATATGTCATGGTTATTTTAATAGTGGTTGCATTGAATCTATAAATTGCTTTGGGTAGTACGGACATTTTGATGATGTTAATTCTTTCGATCCATGAACATGGTATATACTTCCATTTATTTGTGTCTTCCTTAATTTCTTTCTTCAATGTTGTGTAGTTTTGTGAGTACAGGTCTTTTACCTCCTTGGTTAAGTTTATTCCTAGGTGCTTTATTTTTCTTGTTGCTATAGTAAATGGGATTTTTCCCCTGATTTCTGATTCTGATATTTCATTGTTGGTGTACAAAAAGGTCTTCAATTTCTGAATATTGACTTTGTATCCCACTGTTTTGCCAAATTCACTTATTAGGTTGAGTAGTTTTTTTGGTGGAATCTATAGGGTTTTCTATGTATACTATCATGTCATCTGCAAACGATGAAGTTTTACTTCCTCCTTTTCAATTTGGATGCTTTTTATTGTTTTTCCTTGTCTGATGGTTGTGGCTAGGACTTCCAATACTTTGTTGAATAGAAGTGGTGAAAGTGGACATCCTTGTCTTGTTCCTGATCTAGGGGGAAAGCTTTTAGTTTTTGCCCATTCAGTATGTTGGCTCTAGGATTTTCATATATGGCCTTTATTATGTTGAGGTATGCCCCCTCTATTCCCACTTTGCTGAGTGTTTTTATATAAATGGGTGCTGTACCTTATCACATGCTTTTTCTGCATCTATTGATGTGATCATGTGATTTTTGTCTTTCCTTTTGTTTATGTGATGTATTATGTTTATTGATTTGAGAATACTGTACCATCCTTGCATCCCTGAGATGACTCCCACTTGATCATGGTGTATGATCTTTTTAATGTATTGCTGGATGTGGTTTGCCAATATTTTGTTGAGTATTTTATTGTCTGTTCATCAGAGATATTGACTTGTGGTTTTCTTTCTTTGTTTTGTCTTTATGTAGTTTTGGGATTAGGATGATGCTGTCCTCATATAAAGAGTTGGGAGTCTTCCCTCTCCTTGATTTTCTTGCAATAGTCCAAGAAGGACAGGGGTTAGCTCTTCCTTAAATGTTTTGTAAAATTCTCCTGTGAAGTTGTCTGGTCCAGGGCTTTTGTGTGCTGGGAGTTTTTTGATTATTGCTTCAATTTCACCACCTGTTATTGGTCTGTTCAAGCTTTCTGCTTCTTCTTCATTCAGTTTTGGAAGATTATATTTTTCTAGAAATGTGTCCATTTCACCCAGGTTTTCAAATTTCTTAGCATAGATTTCTTTGTAGTAATTCTTACAATCCTTTGTATTTCTGTGGTATCAGTTGTAATTTCTCCTCTTTGATTTCTGATTTTATTTATTTGTGTCAACTCCCTTTTTTTCCTGATGAGTCTGCTTAAAGGCTTGTCGATTTTATTTATCTTTTCAAAGCATCAGCTCCTGGCTTTATTGATCCTTTGAATTATTCTTTTAGTCTCTATGTCACTCACTTCTGCTCTGATCTTGATTATTTCCTTCCTTCTGCTGACTCTGGGCTTTGTTTGTTGTTGTTTCTCCAGTTCTTGTAGATTTAGGGTTAGATTGTTTATTTGAAGTGTTTCTATCTTTTTCAGGTAGGTCTGTATTGCTATGAACTTTCCTCTCAGGACTGCCTTCACTGTGTCCCATAGGATTTGGACTATTATATGTTCATTTTCACATGTTTCCAGACACTTCTAAATTTCTTCTTTGATTTCATTATTGCCACACTTATTGTTTAAGAGCATGCTATTCAGACTCCATGAATTTGAATGTTTTTGAGTTTTTCCTTGGGGTTGGTTTCTACTTTTAAGCCCTTGTGGTCTGAGAAAATGCTTGATATGATTTCAATTTTCTTAAATTTGTTGAGGCTTGTTTTGTGTCCTATCAAGAGGTCTATCTTTGAAAAATGTTCCATGTGCACTTGAAAAGAACATGTAGTTTGCTTCTTTGGCATGAAAGGTTCTATATATATCAGTTAAGTCCATTTGATCTAATGCATCATTCAGTTCCACAATAGCCTTGTTGATATTTTGTTTGGAAGATCTATCCATTGTTGACAGCGGGGTGTTAAAATTCCCTACTAAAAGTGTGTTGGTGTCTATATCTTTCTTGAAGTCCTCCAGGATTTTCCTTATATATTTGGTGCACCTATGTTGGGTACATATAGGTTTACAATGTTTATGTCTTCTTGATGGATTTTTCCTTGAGTATTATGAAGTGTACTTCTGAGTCTCTTTTTGTGGCCTTTGTTTTGAAATCTATTTTGTCTGATATAAGTATTGCTACCGTGGCTTTTTCTTTCCTGTCCATTTCCTTGGGATAATTTTTTCCAACCCTTTACTTTCAGTCTGTGTAGGCCATTTGTTCTGAGTTGGGTCTCTTGTAGGCAGTATATGTGCAGG